>JAMZAV010011998.1:0-28318 GCA_024449915.1 Sweltsa coloradensis
CGGTAAGTTTTTTTTTAAATTTCTGGTTTTAAAAAGCAGAAGCAAAATAAATTGCAAGGTTTACTCAATCTCCTGAGGAATTTGGGGAACCTTGAGCGTGCAAGACTTGATGCACCTTGGTCACTGCATGACAAAAAAAATCAAGAACAAAACAATTGTCGTTAAATTAGAACCTACACATTTTCAACCTATTTTCCAATTTACTATTTCTTGTAGGTTTAAATCGCAACGGATTTCGCTCATTTTGTTAGTAGTTCTCAATAAACTAGTACTGGATGTCTGTTAAAAATTTTAGCGCAATTTAGGCTCAGCGATTCGGCTGATTTTTGTCGCGCACACGCATCACAGAATGAGCGCCGTTTATCTTGAACTGTAATCACCTACAATGCGTACAAAACGAGTCTTTGGGTCTCGAGATATTTTACATTATAACCATAGCAATTAATACTACTTTATAAAAATTATCCTAAGTTAACAAAAATGATTTTGGAATGGAACTTGAAAAAGTAATGAGATCCCACGCATGCTAAGAATGTACTAATTATTAGACAGAAATATTCAACCAAAAAAGCTCATCCATCAACGAGTCTGGAAAAAGCGTTCGCAAAGCGGCCTAGTTTTAGATGATACGTATAAAATCATATTTTATTATATCGTTTACTCATAAAAGAAACTATTAATTGGCATTCATTAAAACTGAAAGAAATGATCCGATTTGCAGTGTGTAACCAGAAGAAAATTTGACCACTAAAAATATTATTACCTGGCTATAATTAAATCTATTTTTACATCCCAAAATTGGTTAAAAGGGTGTTGAAATCCAAACATCGTCCTTAACATTACGTTCTCCCCCCCTAAATAACATATCCAGGCGGCGCCCACGCTCAAGATTCACGTAATGTAGTACGAGGACTTGCCGAGGAGCAACGGCAAGCGTGTGGCGTGAAGTGAACTGAACCCAGGTCATGTGTTGAGATAGGACGTGACCACTGCAAGCACGTGTTTTAAGAATGCTGCTCTATTACGCAAAACCAGGATTCTCAAGTCTCACAGTTCTGCGCCGTCTGAACATGGAGTTTAAATAGTAGGGCCTACTGGTCTGAACATGATCAAATTACACTGCCTCTTGCAGCTAGTTTGTTCTTTGAGGAGCAGTGGGCAGTTGTGAACATGATCAAATTACACTGCCTCTTGCAGCTAGTTTGTTCTTTGAGGAGCAGTGGGCAGTTGTCATATGCTGCGATTGACCGCAGAACTCGGAATCAATCTAATTCACACACAATGTATAAGATATACCACACATAAAAAACTTGTACAAATACAGCCAAACCATACACACTCAAAAGAAATGAGATCTAAAAAAAGGGCCAAGCTCATCTACCCTTCCACATTTGCGCATTCTTAATTCATAAACGTACAGTGTCCCGTAACTAGGAAAACGCTAAAGTCCCGCCGCGTTGATGGATGAGCTTTTTTAAAGTTTTTAGTTTGCGTGGGATATCTTTACTTTTGCAAGTGCTTTGTTTTTCTACCGACGCATTGAAGGTGATTGTTGTCAAGTTTCTATTGTTTCTTGTTAATTTGTTATTATTAACGTAAAAATCTTACATTAAAAGCTATATTTCTATGGATTCTGGCTAACTTTTTCAACATTTTCTTTCAAAAGGTACTACATCACCATAACCTTAATGTCCATGTATAATATGAACGTTTTAGCCCCACCCGTTTGGTCAGAATTGGCCCAAATGGCACGAAAATATCGCACAAAAAGTCAAAAAACGTATATTAAAAGCTTTATTTCTCTCGATTCTGGCTAACTTTTTCAACTTTTTCTTTCAGAAAGCAATACATCACCATAACCTTAATGTCCATGTGAAATATGAACGTTGTAGCCCCACCCGTTTGATCAGAATTGGCCCAAATGGCACGAAAATATCGCACTAAAAATCGAAAAAAATCGTAAAAGTACGATATTTATGAGAAATATTTCTTCGATTGTACCCAAAAACGTGGCAAGTCTAAGTTCAGAGAAAACGAAGGTCGTGTAAAATTTTTAAAAAAGACCGCAAATGCCGTTTGCCCGGTAGAGAGCGAACAAACAGACAGAAAAAGGAAAAAAAAGAAAAAAACAAACAAACACCCGAGCTAAATTTTTTCGGGGGTCGGTGAAATTGAAGTCTTCGCTTCGCTCATCCAACAACATCCTTGAAAAGGTTGGCAAAACAGAATTTGCAACTATTAATTTAAACGTAATAGTTCATCCAAATTCTTTTTTTTTAAATTTAAACGAAATGATCATACAAATTCTATTTTGCCAAGCTTTTGAAGGATGTTGTTACGGGACACTGTACGTTTATGAACTAAGAATGCGCAAATGTGGAAGGGTATGAGCTTGGCCCTTTTTTAGATCTCATTTCTTTTGAGTGCGTAAGGTTTGGCTGTATTTTTACAAGGTTTTGTTATGTGTGGGATCTCATCACTTTTACAAGTTCCATTGCAAAATTATTTATTGGATGAGCGAAGCGAAGACTTCAATTTCACCGACCCCCCAAAAAATTTAGCTCGGGTGTTTTTTTTTTGTTTTTTTGTTTTTTTGTTTTTTTGTTTTTTTGTTTTTTTTTTTTTTTTTGTATTTTTGTCTGTTTGTTCGCTCTCTACCGGGCAAACGGCATATGCGATCTTGATGAAAATTTGACAGGACCTTCGAAATCTCTGAACTTAGACTTGCTACGTTTTTGGGTACAATCGAAGAAATATTTCTCATGAATATCGTACTTTTACGATTTTTTCGATTTTTAGTGCGATATTTTCGTGACATTTGGGCCGATTCTGACCAAACGGGTGGGGCTACAATGTTCATATTTCACATGGACATTAAGGTAATGGTGATGTATTGGCTTTTAAAAGAAAAAGTTGAAAAAGTTAGCCAGAATCTATAGAAATAAAGCTTTTAATATAAGTTTTTTGATTTTTTTGTGCGATATTTTCGTGCCATTTGGGCCAATTCTGACCAAACGGGTGGGGCTACAACGTTCATATTATACATGGACATTAAGGTTATGGTGATGTAGTACCTTTTGAAAGAAAAAGTTGAAAAAGTTAGCCAGAATCCATAGAAATAAAGCTTTTAATATAAGTTTTTTACGGTAAATAATACCAATTGACAAGAAACAAAAGAAACTTGACAACATTCACCTACAATGCGTAGGCAGCAAAACAAAGCACTTGCAAAAGTAAAGATATCCCACGCAAACTAAAAACTTTAAAAAGCTCATCCATCAACGCGGCGGGACTTTAGCGTTTTCCTAGTTAAAATACAATAATTTTATCAAAATCGATTAATTTCTATGGTATTACCAATTAACAATAGAATGTAAAATATCTAGTGGTCCAAAGACTTGGTTTTTGGATGAGCGAAGCGAAGACTTCAATTTGACTTTCTGTTTTTTTTTTCACTTACGTTACCCCAAGAAAAATAGCTCGGGTGTTTTGTTTTATGTTAGTTTTTCTTTCTGTTTGTTCGCACGGAACCGGGCAAACGGCATATGCGATCTTGATGAAAATTGGAGGGGACCTTCGAAATCTCTGAACTTTAGACTTGCCACGTTTTTGGGTACAATCGAAGAAATATTTCTCATGAAAATCGTACTTTTACAATTTTTTTCGATTTTTAGTGCGATATTTTCGTGACATTTGGGCCGATTCTGACCAAACGGGTGGGGCTGCAACGTTCATATTTTACATGGACATTAAGGTAATGGTGATGTATTGCTTTTTGAAAGAAAAAGTTGAGAAAGTTAGCCAAAATCTATAGAATAAAGGTTTTAATATGAGTTTTTTTGGGTTTATAATAACAAGTAACAATAGAAACTTGTCAACAATCACCTACAATGCATTCAAAAAGCACTTGCAAAGGAAAAAGGTCCTACGCAAACTAAAAACTTACAAAAAAGCTCATCCATCAACGCGACGGGACTTAAGCGTTTCCTAGTTGTAAACAATGTAGGCGATTATTGGCAAATAACTATATTTAACTTACTTGTTGATTGTATGTCTGTTTAAGGCTTATATTAAAACCTTTATTTAGAAGCCTTCCAGCAAACTTTTTCAACTTTTTCATTCAAAAGGCACTATATCACTATAACCTTAATTTCCATGTAAAATATGAACGTTGTAGCCCCACCCATTTGGTCAAAATCGCTGGCCGACTGAAACTGACGAATTATACTGTAGTATAGTAGCAGTAGCTAACTTGAGCATGTTTCAAGCCATTTTTTCACCAAGAAGGAATGCTCGTATCCCAACCAAATTTAGCACTGTCAGGTACCTAAATCCCCTCGATTTTGATGGTTTTCAAGTTCACATCACGTTTCATGACGGCTGGGTGACACCTCGAAATCACCCCAACTCTGCTTGCTGTATAAGGTGCCTGAATGTGTAGCGCACCGCGGCTTGGCTGCGGCGCCCTAACGGGCACCTAGATATAGCCAATCCTGGTTTTGATGCAGATTGCATGGGTATACTCTGGGACACTTTGGTTCTTATCGCTTCTTAAATAGGGTTGTAGTTTGCCGGGAGAATGAGCACGGGACTCGATCTTAGCACATTTTCGAAAATTGCTTAGTTTTTCAAAAGCATGACCGTAAATAGGCCACCTAAGAGTTGTTTTAAAGTAATTTTTAAAGCTCCAGTAGGACGTACGTGACAATTATTTGAAATGTTGAAATTTTCTCTGATCGCGACTTGCACATATCATATATAAACAAAACATCCTCTTACAGGTTCATTTTGTGGTTTGCGTATACCTTTTCCCCAATATATTTGACTTCTAGTCATGTCCGTAGAAATAGAACAACGCTACAGCAAAGAATCCAGTCTAAATTCATGCTTTAGGCAGAAAGTTTTTATGCTACTGATTTGGACTTATAGGATAGGTGCCTCAGCTGTTCTTGGCTTAGAAATTTGAAAACGGTGACTTAGGAGTCGTCCTAGCAACGAGGCACATAATAATTATTCTTAGGTGGTTCCAAATCAACCTTGTTGATTCTGGCGCTGTCCGGCTGGAATCGTGTCATCTTGATTGATCGGTGTTAGTCATTTGTTAGTTAGTCATTGTTCGCTCGTCGATGGTGTCGGCGCCTACAGGGTTGGGTTGGTCGGCTTTAAATTTAATGTCCCCCACTGAAAATCAGTTCTTTGACTGAGTGAGCTATGATAACGTACTGTAACGAATTATTATAAAAAATTATCAAATTAAGAGAAATCATCACATCCCATGTGTGTATGATGTAGGCCTATATCAGTCCATAATTAGAACCACATTCATGACGTTCTATCTCATTTCATGTTTTCTATGCATGCAGCAACCGGGAAATTTTGTTGGAGACCCTGGGATATACGTCAAGAAAACCCGTGCTCTTCGACGCTCTTTCAAGGGCACTCACAAGTTAAGTATGGCATAAGTTGTAATTCTGTATGACACTTACGATACCAATACCTATTACCTGATGTGATAATCTTTCTCCTTAGTAAATCAGTCGTACATACTGAATACATCATCATAACTAATAATCAATATTATTAAAATAACACATAATTTAAATATTCAACTGCGGTTTCTTTAAAACATCACAAATAGACAAATACGAAAAATAAATAAACAAATAAGAGTAAGAGATGAAGTCTTAACAACACCTACAAGAACATACCTCCCTGCTCTGAGTAATAATCAGGGGGGGGGGGGCATCTCAGCCCAACAGGGAACTTTTAAAGCAAGTTTTGAAATAAACGTGTTATAATCGCTTTATATATGTTATCTTAATATGTTTTATTAGATTCACCATACAGTTTGGTATGTTTTCATCAAGTCGCAGGATTGTTAAATCATTATGGAATCAAATTTAACCCTTTAAAGAATCAAGGGAGGGGGGCAGGGGCAATGGCCCCTCCCTGGACCGCTCTCTGGATCCGCCACTGAGTGTAATCGTCCGAGAAACTTATTCCCCAGTCTAACATGAAGCAATGTCGACTGTTGCCTCCGATGATGGCTCTCGGGCTCATTACCACACGAATAGCATTATAATTCTTCGAGGCGTGTCCTGATGGGTGTGTTAATTAGGCGTGAGATGGGGGGAGCGCCGAGACTCTTGGTTTATAACAGGTGGGCTCGGGGACGTGCCAGGATTCCAGACAGAATCTTACGGGCAACTTATAATGTCCTTCATTAATGAATTAATCATTCAATAATGTCCTTCAACAAAACCGTAACTGAAGTTATTCTAAGAAATGAATTTTAGTTACACCTCCTATACCATTTACCAATTGAGCGTCACTAAAAACAAAACCTATACAGTAACAATAGGATATAAACTCAGGTTCTTTTTAATTATTAACTGCTCTATACATCGTCCACACTACTTTTGATATTATTTACTTTATTAATGTATATTCATAATCATTGGTTTTTATATTGCGCTTCTTTTGTTCAATTTTTTTTTCGAAATTATCTTATAAATTTCTTGATATTTAATCATATATTTTTGTGTGCCTTATTTATTATTATAAATTGTAAAATCATTATCACTAGTACCTTTTGCCAACTGAGCTGTTTGTTGTTTTTCTAATAATTTAAATTAAGAATCCTTCACGCACAGGCCGCAAGGCCCATGTGAGGATTCATTTTCTTAGAACTGTTATTTTTGTTGGTACATATTATTGTATTTTCTTTAAATGTGAAATAATGTGGTGAAATTATATTAGTAATACGTGGGATATTGACTGACATGTAAGTAAGTACCTAAGTAAGTAAGTAAGTAAGTAAGTAAGTAAGTAAGTAGTAAGTAAGTAAGTAAGTAAGTAAGTAAGTAAGTAAGTAAGTAAGTTTTATTTCCAGACACATAGCATATTACATTATAATAATTAACACTTTGTGATGACCTCTAAGATTATATTGTCTGGGATAAGTATTTATTTACTTATTCCTAAACAAATAAACTTTGTTATTGATGTGTTTGGAAAGGTGGAATAGCTGTATCAAGCAGGATGCAAATTGAAAGATACTCCGTCACATTTCTATCCTAAAAATAATTTACTTGAATATTAATGCCTTAGTCTTAGTTTGTACATATCATAACAATGCTAGAGCATAGGGCTCGTTCAGACGAAGTTCCATTTTGCACCAATTTTTTGCCCTTGGCCTATATTCAAATGTGTTTTGGAGATTATTCAATAACAAACATGAACTCAAATAAGCTATAAAAACGCCAAAGTTGGAATGCAAAGTTGGAGATCCGGGTTAAAACAACTGTAGGGATAGATTTTGTTATTCTGAATTATTTTTATTATCTCTGATATTGAGTAAACCTTGCAATCATTACTGGTATTTAAAGTTTAATAATATCCGAGATAATAAAAATAATTCAGAAATAACAAAATCTATCCCGACCGTTGTTTTAACCGGGTCTCCAACACTCCGGATATAAAGACGCATTCTAGGCTAGGAAAACGCCAAAGTTGTTGTTAGACGAGTGAGGGAGTCATGTGTTGAGTACCCGAGAACATTTGCATAAAGTTGATTAATTATTATAATGTATAAATGATAGATTTTTAAGTTAAGTAAGTATAAGTGCACGTCAACGGTAAGGCCAAAATGCACCACTCGAGTCAATGATAGGCTAGGGAGAAAGACCCGTACTCGATGCAGCTCATGAAGGAGGAGAAAATGGACTGCGCCAGTCGCAAGTGCCTCCATGTAGTTTATTACATCGTGTTAATAGTATTAGGCGGGGGCCTACTAATCTAAGGTTAACAAATAAACCAATGCGAGTAGCTTACTCTATGTGCCTCTCTAGGAAGTCCACTCCGATGGTCTTCTTGTAATCCTTGGTGAACGTTCCCTTGCAGTAGCGTTGTATCATGCTTGACTTGCCCACGGCGCCGTTACCCACGATCACCACCTGAAAGCACGTGGAGACATAGTTTATATTGATATTTTTATACTTATCGGTGGGAACGCATGTAGTTATAAAACTGAAGATAATAAATAAAAGTAAAATTATATATAAATAAACCAAAAATAAAAATATGATTATACATTTTGATTTGTAATAAAAACAACACGGATCTACAATATGGGATAATTCATGATAATGTAATTAAAATCTGAATTTATATAAATTAAAATTGTTAAACTAAAATGAATCAAATAGAATTAGATTTTTAAATTACAATCTAAAAAAGTAATAAAAGAAAGGGGTTGTAGGCATTTGGTTTTACTAGTTGCAAAATGACGATGTTTTCAGTTGCTAAATTTAATTGGCAAGAAGCCAACGTTAAGGAAACAGTTTGAAAACAACGTTAGTTCGGGAAAACAGTTATACACTGACTATATCTCCTTCAATCATCTAAAACGCATCCTCTCTAACAATTAGTTAGCACGCCGAATAATGATACATCGTATTCTCTTGCCACTAGAGGTTACAACACGAAGTTTTAATGATGTCAGCGTATGACTGCTCTTTATTTCCATGTGAAAAATGGGACATAATCATATTACAATTTTACTATAGGCCTATCTATTTGCCTCTAACAACAGGTACATATCCACCCACAAGCAGAGGTAGATTTGTTTGCACTAGCCAATGCCAACAACAGCCATCTAGCCCGAGATAATTTTTACTAGCCCCCAATCCAACAGGTTAGGGCTACACCGATGTAAAACGATCATTCACTAGAAACACACACTAACCTAACTTTCCTATACGTGTTCTCGAGTGTTCATTAAATCTAGTACGAGACATGCAACGTTGCCCGTGGGAACTAAACAATTAATATCACGCGCTAACGCACTGCTCTGCGTTACTCCAGGTAAGAGAGGCCCCATGCTTCATTGGATGCGATTAGGTGCATCTCGATGGAAAACAATTCAGGCTGATGCCTAATGTATGCTACTTACAGTATTATTTATTTATTTAACGTCTATCCTATTAAGTTAAAAAACTGATTTACAATGGAGGACAACTAAATAAATCTAATTACATAGATACAGACAAAACAATGAACTACAGTTAAAGTAAAGTAAATATTTGAAATAGTAATATTACAACAATAATGCATTAAAACACACCAATTTTGGTAACAAATTCAAAATGGATAAAAACATAAAATTAATAATATACTAAAATGGAAATAGGACACTGTCCATCGCCTAACTTTGGTACCCACCATACTTTAAGTTAAGGTGAATTTGCACCAGGTACTAGAAAATACCATGGGGGATAGGCTTTGAGTTTGAGCCGCTAATCCCCAAAACAGGCTGACAATAATATATTAACAGAAAACATAAATACGAAAACGCATGGGATTTTTCTACAATTATTAAAAATCAAATCAAATCAATGTCAAGACTAATTATTTTCTATACTAGATTATAACTAACACCATGGCAATATGTAAACTCAAAGTTTTTTAAAATGTGTTTAGTATTGTTCAATCATATCCTCGGTAGCGCACGCACCTTCTAATCACTGCCCGGAAATTTCATTGAGAAGGATGAATGAATTTACAACTATGATTAATTGATTTGATTGACGTTTATAGCCCAAATCAAAGAGACATTTGACTCCCATGCAGTCGAAATGTAGCAAGTTCTCTTGATCTAGTGCCAAGTATAGCTCACGCATTACAAGGCTGTATTTCCCCCCATCCTCCTAAAAACGTGTTTGTTACGCTACGCATCCAATTAGTGTAGTGTGCAAAATTAATTGTTCCCGTTGTACTCAAACATGTATGAAGCTAGTAATTTAACAGGTAGCTAAATGCTTCTAATAAGATAATTATAATATAATATGATATGATAGCGTACCTTTAGAGCGATCTCCAAATCTTCCTCTCTCATGGCTGCGCTCCTATGCACACGGAAGTGTTCTAATGCACAGGCAACTTCCTTGCATGTATCCCGTGCATAGGCGATGCAGAGCTATAGACAGCACCATAGCAAGCACTCGTTCACCGCCAAGCCTGAAACCATAACAAGCAATCGATCACACACAACACATCACACATTACACATCACACATCACACACCACACATCACACATCACACATCACACATCACACATCACACATCACACATCACACATCACACATCACACACCAACACATCACACATCACACACATCACACATCACACACAACACCACCACACATCACACATCACACATCACACATCACACATCACACATCACACATCACACATCACACAACACACATCACACCGCTAAGGACTATCACCAAAGTCACACAATAAAAAATAACATTTGGTCTTGTATAGTTTGAGGTTATGCTTCCAATGCAGAAGGTCCAGGGTTCGATTAGGCAGAAGTTTACTGAAAACAGTTAAGTGGCTGAGTAGATGGGTACTCTGTAATTACGAATTCATTTATATTATTTACTTAATGTAGAGTTATTATTAGAGACGATATACCAAGTCACCCAAGTATAGTATTGCGATTGGCCGATTGAGAGCTATTCTTGGTATTGTTTAATGTAAGTACGCTGGTGAATCGAAACAACGAAAGCAGTGATCAAAACCTACCAGAAGTTGAAAACTTTGTGATTATGGGTCGACTACTTCGCAACCTATGATTTATCGTAATTGTCAGCACCAAACTCCGAAGGGGGAGTTGTAACATACTTGACTCAGAGCAACCTACATTTACCAAATTGTTGGTTCAAGTGCACAGCACAGCCGTGTTCATATATACAAAGTCAGAAGTTACAATCTGTTAAAGAAATTCACCGAATAATGTGAAACCGCTTGCACTCGTTGTGTACACGAACCAACAATGTCAGGCAATAAGTTTCTGTTTCAACTTCACATGGCAGAATCATGGGTAGGAGGCCTAAGAAATACCTATTATTATTGTTATACCCTCAATCTTCCAAACAAACATTCACACTCCGTGACCATGATACTTGTGAGTACAACAGCCAAACATTATTTGTTGTGTGGCCTTACTAATAAAGTGCAAAAATAATTTTTTAGCGGGCATTCTTAAAATCCTTATCAATATTTGATTTATATCTGTTATTCCTTATCATAATAATATTTATGCACGATTCACTATTTTGGCAGTGGTTTAAATACTATAGGGATATGCGAGTACCCGAAATTTGGTACTCGACTCAAACTTGAGTATCTGCTACTCTGAATTCGAGTATCAAATAGAAATAATGATTTTGGTGGAGGTGCCGGGTCGAGTGTGAGTGACAAAATAAAATTGTCATGCATTTTTGGCGCTACCTTACCACCTTGAGAAAAAATGAGGTCCAGTCTTTTGATACAAAGTATTTTTTTTTTGGAAGTTTAGAACATTTTTGACACAAATAGCAAAATTTCACTCTCGACATTTTCATGTAATAGGCCCATATCAATTATTTTAATAATATGCCATAGCCTAGTCCTAATAACATATTTTGTGCTTGATCATTAACTTGTCTAGACAAAGATTAAAAACATAAATCAAGCATGATAAGTAATCTTGTCTAGAGAGAGATTTGATTTTTAAATCAATTATGTTAGGTACTCGTCACTTTTACAGACTAACAAAAATAAATAAAATTAATATTGTACTGTACATAAGTATAGTCAAAGATTAAGAGAAAAATAAAAAGACGATTTAGGCCACTCTGACTCGACTTGAACTTAAAATCAGGACTTGCACAATGCACACACCCGTAATTTAAATACGAAATTTTACATTGTTTTTTTTTCGGTGGACGAAAAAATTAAGTGCAAAATCTGATATCCTCAAGGGGGAGTTTCAATGTTTAATATATCTATAGTCAGTTTTACTAGATTAGGCCTACGCAATAACAACAAGGTTTATTGCTAGCCGCGTAGCGTGCGTTCAACCCGTGCGTGTACTATTGATGAAGTGATTACGATCGCAACGTAACACATGGGATTCGAGATAGGAAACGAAAACGAAAACAATTTTGTTGTGGTAAACGTAGTTGCATGGGGGAGAGGGTAACACCTAACACGTATGTATTTTGATTTACGATTAGCCCCTACCTAGTGAAATATTGTTGGCTCAATAGTCTTGCCAGCAATAATAGATAGAGTAAGAAAGGTACGTACATTTTGCTTTTTGATGCTGAATCGGTAAACATATTATGTACCTATATTATATATATTATGTTGTATTTTCGAATTTTACATTTTACAAAATGATTATGATCATTAAAATATCAAACTCTCTGGGGGGTTCTTACCTCCCGGGTCTTAAGACACATCATTCACCAACAAGAAACGCATGTCAAACGGACGTCGTGCTCGATTTTATCATGAGACGTGACATATTATGCACATATAGATGGGCGCCGATTGGGCGGAGAGAAGAGTGATGCTTATGGTAGCTTCGTTTATCCCTATGTGACACAAGGATATAAATAACAACTAGTATACAGCCTACTGAAGTCATTAGTGCGATTATATTACGTAGGGTGCAGCATGAAATGCGGTGTTTATGATCAATACCTGTGTAATGTGGTTGTGACAGGTTAATTACGATGCATTTAGTGTGTGTCGCGTGTCCTATTAGCAGGGTAGTGCTCATTGCGCAGGCGCAAGCCAACTATGGACTCTGAGCTAATGGATGGACGGATAAAATGTGATTTCCGAGCAAAAACATTAATGAAGTTGAACGGTTATCGCGGGGGGCTGGAGGGGGGGGGGGAGCTTTGAGTCGAGTTCTAGCGCTCAAATATCTGTTTTTCAGGTACTACACAATATAATATATGATGTACCATGCTGTGCAGGCAAAAAATAATTATCTATTTGAGCTAAACATCATTTAAGGTAAAACTTCATTAGATTTTTAAATTTTGATTTTCAGGTAAGAAAAACATATTTTGTTGGGATGGTGGAGGATTTACAAACTTTATTGGTGGAGGTGCCGGTCCGGACAATTTTTACTTAGATTATTACTAAATGCCATTCAGTAATAACCCAGACAGTTGAAAATTAATTTAGAGAAAATTAAAATGCGCGATTCTTCAAAGTAAAATAAATTTACTATCATTTTAACGTGCGAGGCGAGATAAGAGGCAAAGTCCATCTCGCATACATTAGCTAGTAAGTAAGGGAGTATTTTACTCCCCGAAACTAGAGGCGAATTCCGTCTTTCGTCTTAAGGGACCCCCCCCCCATCCCTTCGCGACGATACAAACGATAAAAAAACGACAATGCGTGACAACACAATTCTAAAAAGTGTACTGGTATCTAACTCAAAAACTGCTTAAATGTTAAAGGGGTATTCACCCGCTAAACTCAAAAAATATATTTCATTCAGGCCGACTAGTTAGGGCCTATAAATTATTGGGTCCACCATGACCCGAAAGATAAATGTCAAACTTGGTATTCTTTAGCTAGGTCCCATCGGCAAAAATCTCCCATAACAAATAAAATAACATGGGGACGACATTTGTGCCCTGTGACCAATTGGAGGATTTTGATCCAAAAACATACTGGCCATTATTGATGTACTTGGTAGCCTTTTATGTAAATCCTCTATATTTTTGTATGTAATTTGGGTAAGTGGTTCGGTTCGGTCAAAATATGCTGATTACCAAGAAGGGGTGTGATTTTGGAATGCATATTTTTGCGTGTTTGAGAGTAGGATATATTTGTGCACAGTTTCAAGACACGATGTTACAAAGGGCCATTTAAGATTGGTATGATGCTCTAGTATCTATTTGGAACAAAAAAGAAGCAGGTTAACGTCGATTTAAGAAATTTCCCAAAACCCAATTTTCGCAAATTTCTGGGGGGGGGAAAAATGAAAAATTCGTGTAAAATCACAGTCACAAATCATTTTTTGAACGATCATTTTAATATAGTATTATGTTATAGATTATGTGGTTAAAATTTTTTTGGGGGGGTAGGCCCTAAACACTAAGGGTTGACTAATCATTCTATTAGAATTTAGAATTGTTAGGCCTATAATTATTTTTTAATGTCATTTGTAGTTTAGTTTGAATAACTGCTGAATAGGATAGACGTTTAATAAATATAAATATAAATCATATTATCAATATTCGAAATCATCAAAATAAAGGTTATGTTCTTATTTTTAATTGATTGAATATTTCCTAGATAAGTACGGTTTGTGTGTAGGACATAATTTCACGACAACACTACAAAGTTTAGAGATTAATTGATGATAATGCCGTTAGAACTTAGAACTTTGGTGCGTAGCCGAAATAATCCGGGTTCGATTCCAGGTTGTGCAAACCAATGCTCGGCTTAAACTGGTATATGTTATGCTTTCTATTATATGCTACCGAACCAAATGATAACATTTAGAAACCAAGATAAAAATTATAGCTGTATGTCCTATACTTGATTGTTTTACTTCCAAACTTTAAATTCTCCAACAAGTTAGGTCAGCCCAGCCATGGTAGCATAATATATCTCTGGCTGTACTTGCACACAGATGGTCGATACAAGACCACGACGAGACGACGTCGTTGTGTCCACACTCGTCGAGAAATCATCTGTAAGTACCGGTCGGTAGTCAACTATTTGAAGCTGGAACTTGAAACTTCATGGACCGGTAATGATTCCCATTTGCCAGTGCATTCACCTCGTTCATCAAACCAAGCGACGCACTTCGAGGACACTCTTAAACATAGGTCTTCGCTTAAAGACTTAGGCAGGCCTATTTCACTTTTACTTTACTTTTTTTAAACAGCTTTTTATAATTCTCAGGAATGTCTATTGCAACTCGTACTCGTAGCCTGTATAATACGCAAACAAGTGCAACGTGCTTGTTGCCGGCGCGTAGGAAGGAGGTGGGAGGATGGGGGGAATTCCCCCTACTTTTTCCTGTGACCCCACACATTATAGACATCCAGAGGACACACGAAATAGAGTGCCTCTGACGTAACTGGCTTGTGGTATGGTACTGTTATTGTTAGGCTATGATAGTGGCCAATTCAGTTAGTAATTAATTTTTATATTGAAAATGTGTTGTAGGCCTATTTATATTTATATTTACAAAATTTTGTGTTGAACTTGTTACAACAAATCACAAAAAGGCCTGCTCTAAGAGAGGTTCGAACCCGAACCCTTTTAATTCATGCCAATACGAACTGGGCTTCGTCAAATTGTGTCAGTGGTTCGACTGCGGACTGACACGCCTCAATAACCAATAACCTCCAAACACTTTTGTAGGCCAACAGAGTTTTCTGTTTACCACAAGAACTTGATCCTTCTTCACATAAACTATCGTTTTTGTTGTGTATAATTTGCGGTATAATGATATAATCTTCGTGACGCGATGCCGGTTCGAATAACCACACGAACGACTAGCTACATCCAGCAAGTAAGTCTGTACTGTAGGTCAACGCAATTATTTGTAAAATTGGTAAAAAAGGAAAAGCCGTCAACGAGTGAATGATCCGTGAGAAATGTACTGACACGATTCCTGCGTGTTCATGTCGGCTAATTACTATCAGAGGCATGCAGAGAGCCGAGATCCGATGGCAAGGCTGTTCTTCTAACAATGAGAGCTCGAGAATGCATTCTTGTGTGCATGCAGTGCAATGTAGGCCTACAGTCTAATGTGTGTTGAATCGAGACGGGCACAGATGTAAATCGACAAGTAATAACACTGTTTGTCTCCCAGGCTTTCTATTCTATACTAGCAGCTGCTACATTTCTTGGGCTGATCATAGACAACAGAACACACTGTCACGGTGACCACAAATAAAACTTCACTCTGCTTGCTTTTCATTAAAAATATCAAATACGCCTATATGAAATTCAACCATAGTATACAACAATGCATAATTTGAATTGGTTTTTATTAATTTGAATTGGTAAAGAAATGAGCAATTATACGATAGGCATAATCCTGTGTGCAAATGTATGAACTCTTTTTACTCCCCGAAAATCAGAAATCTAAAAGTTTACCTGGGCAGAGAAGAGCATCTATAATAGAAATTAGACGAACTGGTATAAAATGTTTAATACTAGGAAGCTTCGCAAACGCTTTTTTAGTCGCGTTGATGGATGAGCTTTTATTAAAGTTTTTAGTTTGCGTGGGATATCTTTACTTTAGCAAGTGCTTTGCTTTGCTGCCTACGCATTGTAGGTGATTGTTGTCAAGTTTCTATTGTTACTTGTCAAATTGGTATTATTTACCGTAAAAAACTTATACTAAAAGCTTTATTACTATGGATTCTGGCTAACTTTTCAACTTTTTCTTTCAAAAGGTACTAATCACCATAACCTTAATGTCCTTGTATAATATGAACGTTGTAGCCCCACCCATTTGGTCAGAATCGGCCCAAATGGCACGAAAATATCGCACTAAAAATCGAAAAAAATCGTAAAAGTACGATATTCATGAGAAATAATTTCTCGATTGTATCCAAAAACAGTATACCTCTAAGTTTAGAGATTTCAAAGGTCCCTCCAATTTTCATCAAGATCGGACTGGTAGAGAGACAGAAAACAAACAAAACAAAAAAACACCCGAGATAAATTTTTTGGGAGTCAGTGAAATTGAAGTGTTCGCTTCGCTCATCCAATTATTTTTCGACTTCACAAAGTTCTTTAAAAATATATAGGCTATATTGCAGTATATAAAATAAAATTATATTGTATAGCATAGGCCTAGTTTCGCTTTTTTAAAAGTCATTATTATCTTGGTCATTATTAAATTAAGGGTTGTTTGATTGGGTTGAGGTCTACACTAATCTTTTAAAGTTATGTCAAAGTGAATTATTTTAAACGGTGTTTTTATTTATTTATTCATTTATTTATTCATTCTTATTATTAATTCCAAAATTTAAAAGCTAGTAAAATACAGGCCTATTTTAGAATGTTATTTCACCCCCTCACCCCCCCCCCCCCCCCCTCCCTCACGTTCGGAAGCAAATAAATTTCGAAGGTTCCCTCCATTTTTCATCAAGATCGCATACGCCGTTTGCCCAGTAGAGAGCGAACAAACAGAAAAAAAACACCCAAGCTATTTTCCTCAGGGTAGGTAAGTGAAATTGAAGTCTTGAAGTACAATTCTTCTTCGCTTCGCTCCTCCGACATAGGATTTGTATAAACCAGGTATTGTTTTCATGGGTTTTTAATGCTCAACAAGAAATGTCATTATGCATTTTATTGTAAACGCAATAGTTTTAATTATATTTACAAATTATTACAATTTATTGCAATTACAACACTTTTTAATATAGGCCGCCTATAATTATTTATACGTGGAACTCAATCGATTGTCATGTAATTTTCACATTACTAAAATAACGCCAACAAATCCAAAATGTATGTCCCGACTCCCGAAACAAAATTCCTGTAAGTTACCGATTAATTAATTAAATTAAGCATTAATTAAATCCCAATCAAAAGTTTCTTATTCACGTACCACAGTCACCTAGGTAGTGTACCACATAAGAACAATATGACCACAATTGACCAAAAAATTATTGGTTTCAAAACTTAATTCCAATCACTTTCCATTAATTGAATTAGGTAATTTAATGACAAAAATCTCAAATAATGGTGAAAAATTAACACATCATGGTCGACCTTGATATCATTTTAAAGCTATTTTATGACGAAAAAGAGTATGACAAAAATAATGTAATTAATTAATTAATTAATTAATCACGGCACCAAATTAATTACATTTTAGTTAAATTATACCACTTTTGACATGATGTAGGTATTTGTATTATTATGTATACCGGTACCTAAAACTAGAAATGCCTATAAAGCCATAATGTAAATTCCCGAAACAAAATTCCTATAAACTTACTGATTAATTAAGTAATTAATTGAAGAATTAACGTACTTATATCTCGATTGTTGTTTGACACTACAGATGTCAACAGAAGTAGGCTTACATACAAACATAATATAGGCCTATACAATACAATGCGAGTATAATTCTTTTTAAATAGTCGCAAAATTAAGTTGATTAAAATTGATTTAATCACAATTTGTGGAGTAGAATTATCACAGCTAAACTGGAAACCATTTGCAAGTTTATTTTACGGGGAAAAATACAATTAAGTGCATTTAATTAATTGGATGAGCGTAGCGAGCGAAGCGAAGATTCCATTTCACTACACTGGAGAAAAAAATCCGGAATGTTTTTTTTTTGTATTTTTGGCTGTTTGTTAACACGATTCCGGCTAAACGGATACTCCAATTGCGATGAAATTTTCTGGAGACCTTCGAAATCTCGAACTGCCACGTTTTTGAGCGCAATCGAAAAATTATTTCTCATGAAAATCGAAATTTTACGTGTTTTTTCGATTTATTTTCATGTTTCACAATTTTGTTCTTTGACTATATTTATTATTTACAATATGAACAATTTTAATTTTATTTATTGATACTAGTCTAAATGTAGGCTCCAAACGTAAAGACAGAGTAACATCTAACTGTTTTCCATAAAAGACATTAGACGTTCCACTATTATTATATGTTTATTAAAAAAAAAATACCTACAAGTGTTGTCTGTGGAAAGTCCAATTATTTGTATTTATAACGTTACTACCTGTTATATAGTTTCATTTTTAATAACATCTAATTAATTTAAAAATGTAACCTTTCTAGATCATTGCATCAAGCACAAATATTAGGGCTAAGCTATGATTTAATGATATTACATGAAAATGTTGAAA
Organism: Sweltsa coloradensis; assembly: GCA_024449915.1. NCBI lineage: Eukaryota > Metazoa > Arthropoda > Insecta > Plecoptera > Chloroperlidae > Sweltsa > Sweltsa coloradensis. The sequence continues at coordinate 18,712 of JAMZAV010011998.1, forward strand.
CAAACATTAGGTATAGTGACATTTTTATTATTTGTGCCCCCAAAAAAATTAAAGTTACAAAATGAATATAAATTTGTAGGTATCAAAAGACTCAGGTTACTATTATGGCTAAGAAATCAGCATTGGTAATAAGGGGGCACCAAAAATATATAGTCCTAACGAATTTTACGTTTTCACACACGTGCGTAACCCGGGACCCGGCACCTCCACCAAAATCATTAATAATACTCGCACACCCCTAGAGAAAATGAATTATCTTCTTGGAAGTGGAAGAACTATTTCATTGTTTTTACTATTAGTATTTATCAGAGGAGTGTATATTTTTCAAGTAAAACATTTTCTTTCCATGCACGGTATAGTTAAGAAAATACCAGGACACTTTCTCCCCAAAATTGCAAACCGGTACAAATACGTAATTTTAATGAGTCTCTCGGGACACCGGTACAAGTGTTCTGAAAACAGTACTGTACCGTACCGGTCAAACCGGTACGTCTGGTCACCTTAAGCTAGCCTCCCAGAATAGAATATTTACATAAATCATTCAGTGCATCCAATCCAAAGCAAACAAAATAGTATATAGGCCTACATGAAACAGTGTGAGTGTAGTGTGTGTGTGATTTATAATTTTATTGAACCGAACACTGTTTATATATTATACTAGGCCTATGTATAAAATGTTATGAATATTAGGCCTACGAATTATAATATATTAATAAGAATAAAGCACCTGCACAGTCCAATATTGCCTTTCGGCATCCACGATTCCTCTAGCCTAGCCTAGATGATCCAGCACAAATATCCATTTAATAAATTATAAAATCATAATCCATAGGCTAGATGCCAGTCAAGACACTGTCTGTCTCTGTCTGTACTGTACACCTTGAGGCGTCAATGAACCCACACGTTAGATCCTTGAACACTGTTGTAGTTGTAGGCCTAGTCAAAGAGCGTTGAATGCACTGAAAACACTTCAGTAGCCCCTACTCATTATTTAGTAGATTATCAAATATCTATCTAGGTATATAAAGTTTCTTGAGCGTTCCGTTCTGTCTTCCACATTTATCTCAGCACGAGTCCATGACCTATGTAGGCCTCCGTCTCCGCCTAGGTAAAAACGAAAACCTAAACTATCCTTACTATGCCTGTTTATTATTCCATTTCATTGTTGCAAAGTTACTTATTTCAAATATCAAATGTCTACTTCCGCCTGAATTCATCACGAACAGACAATTAAAGCCAGGTATGGGGCCATGCAACCACGGCAGGCGTCTCCCTCCGTACCCGAAGCTATAGGTCAGGTTATGTACCCTGCCTGCTGTACAATTCCTTGGCCGTCGTACACGGACCGCTGGGTTTCTCACCTGTTAGTGAACCATCCATCGTCTTCAGGCACAACACAATGGCACACTCGAGCTGCGACCAACACGTTCTAGGAAAAACACGGCACAAACACAGCACAACGCGTTACCGAATGTTCAATCGGATGGAGATTATTATGAAACAAAAATAAACTGTATCTCTAGATCGGATATGCAAGAATAGTTTCGCTATTCTGTTGCATCGCGCGGTTGTCGAGAGGAGGGGACGCGAACAGATCAGTCAAGCGGCGGGCGCGAACCGGTCCCTACTAGAGCTGGGAGAACCTGCCGCCCGACTCGATCACCTTGCCTACCTGCCCCCCCCCCCCAGGCGCGCTCGTGCTCAGTACCCACGACGTGGCCGGTAAAGAAGTCACCAACTAGGCTGACCGGTACTTCTGGTCCTTCTGGAAGGTTTAGGCTCCCACGACGGTCCCACCAGTGGCGAAAGACCGGGAAGAAGGGCCCGAAGGGGGATAGAGGGTAATGCACCGTGGCAAATGTATGAGTCTGATTGCGTAGCAAATTATTACCGAATTTTTCGATTTTTAACGTTTTTTTCAGGCCATTTGAAAGTTCGCATTTTTTTTCGTTTCGGCGATTGGCGCTAACGGCTGAAATTTTCAGGCAGGCCCTAATTGGTTTTGCAACTGCCTCCAGATGTTCGTCGGCTCCTCGTTGAGCCACGACGAACATCTAGGAGGCAGTGGTTTTGCAAAACAGAACTCCCCCCCCCCCCCCAGGCCCACCACTAGATTTTCTACTGCTCTCAAGTTCGTTTTCGTTTCATAGATCTTGAAACAATCACCGCCCCCCAGGGCCCACGAATGGGTAAATGCAGTAATAAAGAGAAAAGAATGCTTATAAATTATTATATTATATAGATATATAATTTAATAATTTTCGTGTGTTTTGGAATCTTCCGGTAAAATTTCTTTGAATGCAGATTTTAATTTAAACTCTTTACATTCATTCTAATATTTCGTACAAGATAATAGAACATGTTTTATCTAGGGCGACGGTCGTCGCCCGCAGCCAAGAGCACGCGACTTCTTAGTCGACGACGAACTCGCGGCCCTGTATTATACAGCTTCTCCGTTTTCAGCTATCTGCACAAACCGCCCCGAAAGATTTACAATCTTGAAACTCGGTATATGACCTGATATGTGGACCATGACCTCCCCCCAAAAAAAATCAACCCGATCCGATAACCCGTTCTGTGTAAAAAAAAGTGTCTGAACATTGACAAAAACCTTCCGGATGGCTAGCTAGGTAGTTAATTCGCCGCGGAGCTATATTGAGCCCTCTGCAGAGAAAACGGTAAATCTTAGAACTATGAATCTTGGACCACACTTAGATGTACCTCAGACGCAGTGCCTTTTGCTTTCAAAACCAAAATCGGGTAACAGGGACCGGAGAAAATCAAAATTTGGATGATAATCAAAACACGTAATCACCAAGGCGTGGTAATTTGTACAAACTTGAAATTAAACATGCTCTTAACCATTATAAATATTTAGCGTCCAAAACACAAAGGGCTAAATTTGGGGATGACCATGGGCCCAAAAATTACAAAAAACATATCTGAACTTTAAGAAATGAATCATTCAAAGAAAACGCTACAATAACTGAGAAGTTTCAAACGTGGAATACACTTTGATATCTCTCATTCTCTATCACTTTTGAATATGGAAAGCAAAATTTGGTTACGGGTAACGGACGAAATCAAAATTTTCAAAAGCTAGGTAATTCCGTACTCTTATGAATAAGACGCTATACAGAGAAAACGGTTCATCTTAGAACTTTCTTCTTTCTTGGGCAACACTTAGATGTCCCTCATGCGCAATCACTATATCTTTCAAAACCAAAACCGGGCAATAGGGGGGAAAATCAAAATTAAAATTAAAACGCGTAATTACTCAGGCGTAGTAATTTGTACAAGCTTTAAATTAAACATGCTCTTAACCATTATAATTAATATCTAGGGCTTCAAACACAAGCGGGCAAATTTGGGGGGACCGTGGGCCCAAAAATGTAAAAAAAAACTCTGAAATTCACAAATTTTATCATTCAAATCACATCATTCACGCCTTGATAGGAAACAAACAGCATAAAGATGAAATATCCCCACAAATACATTTTTTTTAAACGGCAGCCAAGCTCTCCTTCAAATGTCTTCGGCTGTCAATGCTGTGAGATATAGAAGTTGAGCCAAGCTTTTCATTCTTTCTCCCTAGTTTCGCTTTGAAAAAAAGTAAGTTCATTTCGCCTGTTGTCGAGCGCCAGGCCAACGATTTTTGTAGTAAAAAAGTAAAATTTTTATACTCGAAATGGACAAGCAATTTTTTATGATTTCGAGTTTCGAACAAAACCTTTTAATTCCTTTTCCCCCCACTCAACTATTGTCCTGGCCAAATAAGAATACTTTCCCACGTCATGTTCCCCTCTCATACTTCCACCCATGATCTCCTCCTACTTGGGGAAGGAACTTTCTAAAAGAACAAGTTCCATTTTCCAGGAACTTTTTATGGAACTTGATCCCTTTTAGTGTTGAGGAACTTTTAAGAGATCAAGTTCATATTTTCAAGGAGGTTTTTAGAAAGTTCATTAGAAAAAACGGTTCGGTTACAACTAAGTAGTCAATTTTGTCCTTAGCACCACTTTTCAGTATTCGTTAGCAAACAACCTTGCCATTAGGTATTATATTTATAATTTGCATGTCATATTTGGATGAGCGTAGCGAGCGAAGCGAAGATTCCATTTTACTACACTGGAGAAAAAAATCTGGAATGTTTTTCTTTCTTTTTTTTCCGTATTTTTGTGTGTCTGTTAACACCATTCCGGCTAAACCGATACTCCAACTGCGATGAAATTTACTGGAGGCCTTTGAAATCTCTGAACTTAGAACTGCTATTTTTTTTAGCGCAATCGAAAATTATTTCTCATGCAAATCGCAATTTTACGCTTTTTTCACAAAAAAAATACACTCATCCAACAACGCGCCTGAAAAAGCGTTTGCGAAGCTTCCTGGTATGGATCATCATGATTTATGACCCTTACCTCTCACCCGGTTCTTTGACAGTCGTACGCATGTTTGCAAGTTGCCCGTCAGTCACTTTGCAGTCGCATTAAAGAAAGTTAAAAATAAAAGGGAACTTTTAAAATAAATTTTAGTTCCTTTTTATGAGGAACTTGAACGTTTTAGAGTAAGGGTATAAAAAGGAACTTGAACTTTATAACAGTTCTTATATTGATGAACTGAATGTTCTAAAAGTTCATTTTCAAAAGGAACTTCTCCAAAGTATGGATCTTCTCTTGAAATTTAATTAGCCCTCCTTAAACCATTATGAAGTTCATGCCACCCTTCCTTCTACCCATCTACCCACTCAGTCATTAGACGAGTGAGCGCAGTGAAACGAAGTGTGACTATTGTCTGATTTGTTTGTCCGGGCTCATACGGGCGAACGGCCAAATAGATTGAGCTGAAATTTTAAACAGACATCCGTGACCAGGTAACTGATGTAAAATTACCGGTCACATTTGAAAACGGTCATATTACCGGTAATATTACCGAGCACGGTAATTTTCAATATTTTGCTCTTTATACAAAATATCTACATTCAAGGCAGGATTCCGCAGGAAGTAGGCTAAATTAGGTAAACTAATCAAGTTTGAATTGATGAATGCAACTTTAATGAATGAAATATATTGCTATTGCAATCAAATTATGCAAATATGCAATGCATATGACAATACAGTACATTCAAGAAATTAAAGGTATGTAACTGTCGTCCTAGATTCCAAATTAATGCAAGTGGCAGTGCAAATGTGGTAGGCCTATGTACAAGTCACTGTGAGTGCATCTACTGTTTAAAACTGGGAGCGCAAAACGATAATCAAGTTTCAAGAGTAGGCCTATGCCTAAATATTTTAGATTCTATCTTTACTTCAAACTTATATGGTTCTCCTCCCCGCTCTTTTATTATTAATACACTGTTTTTTCTGTTTTTATTTTATTTTTTTCTGTTTTTTGTATCTGTTTAGTGATTAAAACTAATTTAATCCCTACTAACTTTAATTTTTACTAATCTAGTCTCTAAAACATGGAAATAAATCACTTTTGAGATCATATCGACGATCTTTATAAAAGAAAAAATAGAAACATAACTAGCTGAATAGATACTTCAGGACAGTTCCCTATTGAAACAAATTTTAGAACGCTGGTATAGCCGACCGGCTTAGACCCCGCTTTTATTACTAGCTTCAAACGCGGGTTGGCAGAAAACTCGGGTAATTTTTGTAATAAAAACGCACAGAGTGCAACGCTAATTTCACCCTTGCTAGCATGCACAATTTCAGTTTTCAGCCAAATAACTAAATAAAATAATAGCCAACCTTCAAAAACTAAAATCTTAACTTTTCTTTAAAATTACCGAAAGTTTCACTGTCACAATAAACTGTGTAATATTACCGGTAATATTACCGATTCACATCACTAATCACTGGAGAAACAAATCCGGAACGTTTTTATCTTTCTTTTTGTATTATTGTGTCTGTTAACAACGATAACGGCTAAACCGATACTCCAATTACGATGAAATTTTCTGGAGGCCTTCGAAATCTCGGAACTTAGAACTGCCAAGTTTTTGAGCGCAATCAAAAAATTATTTCTCATAAAAATCGCAATTTTACGGGTTATTTCGATGTTTTAAATTTCTTCGACTTCAACGACACCTGCCTGCTTTATCCGATTGTAATGATTTTTTCACAGAACATTAATTTATGAATTTATATATTCGTGTGAAATTTGAGCGTACCTGTAATCAAAGAATTATTTCTCATAAAAATCGCAATTTTACTCTATTTTTCGTTTTAAACTAGGAAGCTTCGCAAACGCTTTTTCAGGCGCGTTGTTGGATGAGCGTAATTTTTTTAACGAAAAAAAGCGAAAAATTGCGATTTTCATGAGAAATTATTATTCGATTGCGCTCAAATTTCACACCAATATATAAATTCATAAAATTAAGGTTCCGTAAAAAAAATTATTGCAATCGGATAAAGCCTGTAGGTGTTATAAGTCGAAGAAATGTCAAATATTTTTAAAAAACGTAAAATTGCGATTTTCATGAGAAATTATTTTTCAATTGCGCTCAAATTTCACACCAGTACAAAAATTCATAAAATTAAGGTTCTTTAAAAATCATTGCAATCGGATAAAGCATGGAGGTGTTATAAGTCGAAGAAATGTTTTAAAAATCGAAAAATCGTAAAATTGCGATATTTGGATGAGCGTAGCGAGCGAAGCGAAGATTCCATTCTACTACACTGGAGAAAAATCCGGAATGTTTATCTTTCTTTTTTCTGTTTGCATTTTTGTGTTTGTCCACAAGATTCCGGCTAAACCGATAATCCAATTGCGATGAAATTTTATGGAAGCCTTTGAAATCTCTGAACTTAGATCTTCTACGTTTTTGAGCGCAATCAAAAAATTATTTCTCATAAAAATGGCAATTTTACGATTTTTTTCATTTTTTAAATTACGATTTTAAGTAATGATTTTTTCACAGAACCACAGAAAATCTGCATAACACCTGGCATCTCAATGTTCCAATTACGCTCATCCAACAACGCGCCTGAAAAAGCGCAACGAAGATTCCAAGTCATAAGAAAGAATTTTTTGATTTCGCTCAAATTTAACACGAATATATTAATTCATAAAATTTAGGTTCTGTGGAAAATTCATAACAATCGAATAAAGCATGTAGGACTTATTGGATGAGCGTAGCGAACGTAGCGAGCGAAGCGAAGATTCCATTTCACTACACTGGAGAAAAAAATCGGGAATGTATTTTTTTGTTGTATTTTTGGCTATTTGTTAACACGATTCCGGCTAAACCGATACTTCAATTGCGATGAAATTTTTTGGAGGCCTTCGAAATCTTTAAACTTATAACTGCCACCTTCTTGAGCGCAATCTAAAAATTATTTCTCATGAAAATCGCAATTTTACGATTTTTGCGATTAAATTTTTTTTTAATACATTTCTTCGACTTATAACACCTACATGCTTTATTTGATTGTAATTATTTTTCCCAGAACCTTATTTTTCTAAATACTATATATATTTATGTGAAATTTAAACGCAATCGAAAAATTATTTCTCATGAAAATCGCAATTTTACGCTTTTTTCCGCTTAAAAAAATTTTCTTCGACATATAACACCTACATGCTTTACCCGATTGTTGGATGAGCGTATGAGCGTAGCGAAGATTCCATTTCACTACACTGGAGAAAAAAATCCGGAATGTATTTTTTTTTTTTTTTTGTATTTTTGTGTGTTTGTTGACACGATTCCGGTTAAACCGGTACTCCAATTACGATGAAAGTTTCTGGAGACCTTCGAAATCTCTGAACTTAGAACTTCCACGTGCGAAAAATCGATCGAAAAATTATTTCTCACTAGGGAAACGCCAAAGTTCGTTTGTTAAACGAGTGAGTGAGCCATGTGTTGAGTACCCGATTACATTACTTTTCTTCCCCCCACCTTAGGCCTACCTCGCCTATCATAGGCTAGAGAGGAGCATTATGAACTTACAGTTGACGCGCCCGTCCCCGTATGTCAACTAAACTTTAAAAAACTATTATTTATACGAATATAATTATCAAACTTAAATGCAAATGTTCCCGGGTACTCACCACATGACTCGCTCACTCGTCTAACAACGACTTTGGCGTTTCCCTAGTCTAGTTGGCTAAGGCGCCCTTGTAGCCGAAATGTGAAAGAAGTGGGTTCAATCCCCTGGTCGGGAAAGATTTTGTAATTTCTAGATTGTATTTCAAAAATAATTAAACATGTTTTGAAATGCATATAACTCAGTGGTTAGTCCATCATCTGTGGCAATAGGGCCTACTATGGTAAACATAGCCAGTACGAAATACGTGAAAATATTGCAAGGTTTACTCAATCTAAGAGTGGAATTTGGGAGTACCTTGACGTGCAACATTCGACAGACCTTGCATGGGCACGGCATTTCACGGCCAGGCGAATAACAAACAAAAAATATATTTTCAAAATCTAAAACATTGTCGTTAAAATAATTTTATAACATTGGAAGTCTAATATTTTTCAGTTTATTTTTTCTTGTAGGTTTAAGTCGCAATGAATCTTGCTGATTTTGTAAGCAGTTCTCATAAAGTCGTACCGGATGTCCGTTTAAAATTTCAGTGCAATCTGTTCAGCGCATAGACCATCCTATATAATTGGCTAGACCAGCAGTCGGTGGTCCACTTCCGGTACAATTAGAAGCCATCTTAAAATGACAGTTTACATGTTAATCAAATGGGAGCGATTTGTGGCCAATAGTTCTCAAGATTGCCGCCAGATTGACAGGTAAGCATACTAGCCTTTAACACCAAATGATTACTAAATTCCCTTATGCAATCACTTCGTATTGTTTCTTTTTGTTTAATACCATGCTGCACAAGCTAAAACCATATCAACAATCCAGTAAAATACTTTATTGCATTAAAAAAGCATAAATTAAAACACCAAATCGCCATCTTGAAATGGGCCGGTTGAGTCTTCAATTTGCTACGCTCGCGCCTGTGCGGAGGTATAGGAGACTGCTAATCTAGCCTACTATAGGGGTTTAATATCAATGGTTTCAGGGGATTCGGCTGATTTTCAACGTACACACACACACACAACACACACACACCACACACACACACACACCACACACCACACACACACACACACACACACACCACACACACACACACACACCACACACACCACACACCATGTTTGTTTTGGGTACAACATTAGATCTGTAGATTCTCACATGCAATCCGAGACACGCCAAACTAATAACTTTAGAACAAAAAGGAAACAGTTTTCTGATGAAATTGCATACGTAGATCACGATTATCAATAATGGTTTTTTGATTGGACGCTGTTGTGTGAGTCGATTTTCACCATCAGTTCGAGATCATGAATTTTCCAATACTAAGCGAGATCAGGTAACTACACACCGTTAATTTCGAGATCTTCACACATAACGGTCATTTCGTAATAAACAGACATTACGAGATCATAATACACAGCCGTTATAGCACGTCTCGTGCGTTATTAGAGATCACTTCACACATATAACCGTCATTTCATATTGATACACATCACGAGATCATTCTCTTTTACGCGTTATTACATTTTCGTGCTTTTCCAATCTAGTTCTTCCATCGTAAG
>JAMZAV010011999.1:0-19722 GCA_024449915.1 Sweltsa coloradensis
GTCTAAATACGGCTCGCTATTGGAGGGACAAATTAAAAATATTTTGAGCGGAACTTCTGAGGCCCTCCCCAACACGTCTCTCCCGCAATCCCCTCACCCATGTCCGTTCATCTCCAGATTATGCTTAACGCTGTGACACCTTAAATACTTATTGGTATGTAACATTATGGGAATGTCGTACTCGGGTCGTGTTGCACGTACCGGTGCTCGCTCAACAACGCGACGGGACTTTAGCGTTTTCCTAGTTCTATCCATATTACACAATGCTGCTTACTTACCAAACAGATGTATGTGCACTGCACTTGCTACACGAGTGTGCATTTTGTGGTGTTATAATGTACGCAGTTGACAGTTCACACAGACGCCGAGTGATTGCGCCAGGGGTTAGGCTCGAGGCTGATTGGCTATAGTTGATGCCGGAAGTGGTTGGCTCGACCAATCACGATGAAGCAGCTCTATTTGTTTACCCAAATACCTCAGATCATGAAGACAGATCGAAGTCCATGCCTTAGACCATCTATACCCTTCGGGTCCAAGGTATGGTCAAAGGTCGATACTCCGACGGTCCTTGGGCAACTAGACTGTGGCGCATTCTTACGGGGTCTGTCTGAACTGTGTGTGATATCACCTATAGAATTGTAGCACCGTGATGTGTGTTGTACTTCACAGTGAATATGCACCTTGTACAGATTATATCAAATGAAGAGATTAACTGGAAACCACACATCTTCGTGTTACAGGCGTTAAACGGTAGCAGGGTTAAATTCTGGTCGAGCTCCAGGCTTGTCGTTGATGGTAATCTGCATGAGAGCGTCGATGGAATTCATCTTGGACCCACTTCGTCTAAGTATACCCTACAGGTAAGTACAGAGTTTTCAAATCGAGGACGGTCATGAACCGGCTTTGGTTTGGATTTGTTGTAAAGTATTTATTGTAAAGCCAAGTTAGACGGTTCAATGTTTCGTTTAAGATTTCTTGAATTTTATTCAAAGGATAAAATATGATCAATCTGTAATAGGTATTTTATTATCTTTGCACATTTTGATTGTGTTTTGTCCTTAAATATATTGAATCTTGAACGTAACATTGAACCGTCTAATTTAGGCTTTTAAGTCTGTCATTTTTTAATTAATATTTTGCATTCATTTTTTCATATTTTTTAACAGACTATACATGCCATTTTATAAAAAGAAAATATTTGAATGCAAGAGCAACAGAAATAGCATTTGCCCCGTAGTACTTTCGTACCTGTTGAATATCTCCACATTACAAAAGAACGTCGTATCATAGGCCTAAACACAACATTATATTAAAAAACCTCAATACGTATGTTGAAACATCTGTTACTTTTTAAATCATTCGGTAGAAGATTCCACAACGAAACAGACCGATTTAAAAACCCATTCTGGTACGCCGATGTTCTAGCCCTAGGTGGTATCAAGGGAACACCCGTGTTGTTTCTAGGGAGTTTACGTTTACTTATGAATGTTCTGTGGTAAGGATCGACATCAACTTGTCCTGTTAACATTCCTTTCAACAATTTCACATCTGCTAGATTACAAAAATTTCCAATGGAAGGAATGTCACAGATACTACGCCGTGAACTAGCACAAGGATTGAAGAAACCTTTGCCTAGAATCAATTTAGTGGCCTTATTCTGAATTCGTTCTAGCTTGATCAAATTTTGCTGAGTTGTAGGACGCCACGCAGGAATACCGTATGTTAAAATGGGTCGTATCAAGGTAAGGTAACCAGTTCTTCTTGTGCTTTGCCTACTCCTCCCAAATTCTACTATTTACAAACCCAAGCAGAGAAGCTGCTATCTAATCCAACAAAATCAGTTTGCACATTCCATTTTATGTCGTCAGTTATATAAATACCTAACAATTTTATAGTATTAAAAATGGGAATCTGGGATCCTTGTAGGTTATAAGTGCACAACAAAGGGTTTCTAGATCTTAAGAAACGTATGTATTGAGATTTATCAGAGTTAATTTTCATCATGTTTAATGTACACCAGCGCTCTATTGACACCAAATCGTTTTGCAATTCTATCATATCTTTCTCAGAGGCAATTGGTCTAAAAATGGTTGTATCATCAGCGAATTGAATCATCTTTGAAGAAACACACTGTGGCTACTCTAGAAAGGATATTATGAACAGGAGAGGACCTATCACTGAACCCTGCGGCACACTGGAAGTAATATTAATACGGTGGGAGATGGCTTCATGGAAAATAACAGACTGGGTTCTCTTGGAAAGGAACGACCTGATCCATTTAAGAACATTACCTTGAACATCATTACACCGATAGTTTAGAAAGCATTCTGCAATGAGGAACCTGGTCAAATGCTTAAGACCAGTCAATAGCAATGCAATCGACCTGTTTAGTTGTGGAATCTTTTAAACATGTGTAGCCAATCATCAATCATAATTGTCAGGGTGCTAACAAAAGATTTCCTAGATAGAAAGCCATTTTAGTTAGTGTTTAAAAGATCGTTTACTTCAAAGTGGTGTCGCACTTGATTTGACACACGTCACTCTATCAATTTGCACACTATTGAAGATAAGGAAATCGACCTATAAATTGCAATATTAAATTTGTCGCCTTTTATAAAGACTGACACCACATAAGGTTCTTTCCATGAGTCTGGCAAAGACCCTTATGACATTGATTGAAAACTACACTCATTGAAGGAGCTAGCGCTATGGCACATTGTTTGAGTATTCTAGCTGGGATTCCATCCGGTCCCGTAGCAGAGTTGGGTCGCATTTCCTTGAGCTCCCTGCAGATGTCTCTTACTGGAAAGAAGGTGTCATCCAAAGAAATCGCTGGTGTACTAACTGTTGGGAATACATTTTCTGTTGTATTTTTCTGTTGTCTTCTGCACTATAATTATCCTTAAACTGTGTAATAAAGGCGTTAGCTATGTCCAAAGGATCATGAACCGTATTACCGTTATCAACGAAATGGTCAGGGGCAGCACTTCCTCGTCTGCTATGAATATATTTCCAGAACATTTTTTAATCAGATCCTATAGACCAGACATACTCCTGGTGAGCAGAACGTGTTGCTTTCTTGATAGAATTTCTAACTTTAGTACAATAACAGAGCAAGTCTTTTGGTTTTAATCCACTGCCACCTACAGACTCCCCTCCCCAGCAAATGATTGTTGATGCTGTCCATGGTTCGTGCATGGTATGTGCGCCCTCGTGAAAGATGGAGGGTCTAGCTGACAGTTTTGTAGCTTTCAAACTACACTTTTAGTGGGGGAGGATAGTATTAGTCTGAAACTTTGCATCTAGATAGAACTCATATTATTCTTTCGGTTTATCGAATACCATATTAAGGCCACACAACGATGTTAAACGTTTGTGTCTTTAAGCATAAGCCCGCTTTGATTACATTGTTATTAATTCATAGCAGATGTCGTAAAAATGTCTTGCAAGTGGATCGAACTCAGAAACTACGATTCATATTATTGTTATTGGTGTTGTGTTTCTTTGCCGTCCCTAGCATTATATTTCTCTAATTTATAAACACAAATTTTGTAGTCTTACTTGTATTCTATGAACTAGGTTTTCGCGTGTGATTTCATTTAATTTTAATTTTTATTTTTATTAAAATTTGTATTATGTGTAAAACAATTGATCATGTAACAATATAAAAATGATTGCGAGAATGACTGAAAGAGCATTTGCCCCAGAGTGTGTGAGAACCTGCTAACCTCTAAAAATTAGTAGTTTATTAGTTCTACGAGAAAAATGATTAACTCGTTTAATTTGCCACATAATATGGCAATGTTAACTTTGTTTTAATTATCCACAATAAAAACATTTAGATGACAGACAATTTGTAAGTTAAGTTGTATTATGATAATTTGATAAAGGTAATTGTTAATCACAATAAATAAATAAATAATAAATTGTATTTAGAGTCTACCCACTCAGTTATATAACTGATTTTCAGTGAGTATAGGGTCTATGCAAATATACTCGCGCCAGGAAGGCTTCTTGTAATTAATTAAGGATGGAATTCGTGATGAAATTAGTGTGCTACAAATTTTTAGAAAAATTGTTTTAAAAAATTTTTATAAAAATGGGATAAAATAGTGGGTTTAAAGAACAAATTAAAAAGGGGGATTTTTTTAAACTTTTTCAGATTTTGCATGTGTGGATGCAGAGTTTTTAACATTTAAATTTTAAAATTATTCGTTAAAAGTTTTCTGTAAAAAGTGTTTATTTCGTAAATTTGTATAAATAATCATTTTTTTAAAGTTTGTCGGGAGTCTGGGTTATTTTTTATTCTTTGACGACTTTCACCCGCAAATTTTACCCCGCTTGTTTTTGGCTTGTGGTCACGAGTCAGAAATATTAGAATTAAATAAAGTAGTGTTTAATTTAAAAAAAAAATTAAAAAAAATTTTTCAGATTTGCTTAACTGGTTCTGAAAGACCACAAAACTTCATAATGGCAGCTGTTGAAACGGGGTGAATGGCCTATAAGTTTGTGCGTTTTTCCACCTACTAAATACTAGGATCAAGGCAAGAATTTTTTATAAATTTGTACTAGTTTAATATATTTTTAAAATAAACCAAGTAAAAAACTGTGGAAGTCAAATGATTCTTTTTGAGTCAGCTAAATAAAACTTTTATTAAGATTCAATTGCCCAACTAGAGAAAAACCCCCTTCTTTCCAACAGCAGCTGAGAAAGTTCCCCATTTATTTGTTCTCGCAAAAATGACTAAATATTTTTTTGGTGGGGGTTGAATCACACCCTTCTAGATAAGTAAAATGTCAGGTTGAAAAATTATAAAAAAGTGGTCCTACAGGACCACCCCCCCAGTAAACGAGCGTAGCGATGCAAAAAAATCTTTTTTCCCAAAAGCGAGCTGGTGGCACACGCGACGTTCTGCTCGTGTCGTGACTGTTGTAGTACGCTCCCCAGGAACCGGGGACGGGTCGTAGAAAAACAAGTCAAAGTACACGCCACCATCGTGTATTTAAAAGAAACTAAATGACACTGAGGTCGGGGTTTTCCCTTAAAAAACCTCGTTGTGACGTCAGTAGGATACAACCCAAAATCATCCTTTTTTTTCTCCCCTACACTTTTTTAAAAAAATGTTACATATTTTTTACAATTATTAATAGATTGTGTTGAAAAAAACATGGGCAAAGTTTAGTTGTATATAACAAGATAACATAAAAACGCCACAAAAATGTTTTCCACCAATATTTGTAAATTTACAGATAAATTATAGAAACAAAGCCTATAATAAAAAATCTCTTTTCCAAATCATAAATTACCCTAATACAAACTTTATTTTTTTTTATAATGAAGAAAAGAACAACATAGAACTTAAAAAAATCACTAATTATAAATAAGTCTTTTCGGTCCCCTTTTTTGGCGCGAGATCCCCTTTAAATGGAACCATTGGGTTTTTATTGGGTTGTAGGGTTCACCCCCCCTTGCGAAAGACTTTGTTTGTTTTTCGGTTTTCCAGGAAATGGGGTAAAAACCCCTGACAAAGGTGTCAGGGGCAAAAATTGTCCCTGTGGGGGGGGCTGGGGGATTATTCTTTTGCCGGGGGAACTACTTCTCTTTCCATGAGAGAAAATGCTTTGAAGGTGACCCCAAACTTAACTCCTTGGTTCCCAATTGGCGCCCGTAGCCCTCGTTGAATGTTTTTTTGCATTATCAACCCTTATTGGGTCGGTGGGGCATGTTTTTTGAACCCCATTTACAGACATTTTATAGATATATGGGCTTTTTTTGCAAGGATTTTTCCCCTTTTGCCATTTAAATGTTTTTTTTTTAAATTAGTCTTAACAAAAACACATCATTATTTCATACCCCTTTTTTTTGAATCTCTTGATATTCAGAGTTTTCCTGTCTTGAACTAACGTTGGGTTTTAATTTGGCTTATTAAGTCTTGGGGGTACATTTCAGAAAAACTCCGATGAGTCTTTTTTTAAGAAAAAAGGAGTGTTTCGTATAGAAAAAAAAAATCCTGTTTTCCCCTCTAGATCTTTTGTGGTACCCTTGGTGACTGAGTAAATTTTTTTTAAAAATTTTTTAAACGTCTGAACTGTTTTTTTCGCTGCCCCATTGCTTTGAGGTGCCAGGCGGGGATAGATGGGTTTTTTCCCCTTTGAGTAAAAAATTTTCCGCAAAAGATGCAAAAATTGAAGGGGGGACCGTTATCGGTATTTAAGGATTCACAAACCCGTGGGTACAAAAAACTAGAAAAACCTTTTTTTTTTGTGTTGAAATTTTGGGTTTACTTTGGTTTTTTCTATCCATTTACTGAAGGAATCATAAATGATAAGGTAAATTTAAATCCCTAAAATGAGCGAATCTGCGTGAATCCTCTCCTTCACGTGTTGTTTTTGCAATAGTAGGACGCGGGTTCCCTATTCGTGTTGCTTGACATGCTTTACAAAACTGTACTGTAAAATATATCTGCGTCATATCGGCCCCAACGCATGACCTAGCCCGTAGTTTCATGCGATTTTTCCCGGGGGATTTTATGTAGTAATTCTAACACTGAAAATGTATTTCCCCGGGATAAATTTTCCTTCACCCCACAAGATACAACCCTATCCGAAATCAGGTCTAAAGGGGTGTATGATATGGGGTTTTGTTCCGGTTTTATATTTAAATGGGACCATCCACTTTGTACAAATTCATGAATTTTTTTTAAATTGGGTCCGACTTTGTGTGTTCTGCTATATGTGTCCAAATTTAAAGGTAAAAACTTTTCTATTTTTTTGGGTAAAGCTACACAAAACCCTTTTTAGGGGCAAGTCCGGAGGGGGTTTCCCAGACAAAAACTCAGGTGGGAACATTTCTGCGCCCTTTTTGTGTTTTAGTCATATTTATATGCACTAAGTTTTAACGCCCACGGCATCGTTTACGAGCTGTTATTGGTACTTTTTTGTTTTCAGAGAAAATGCACACAAAGGTTTTTATCAGAATAGAGCACAAATTTTTTTCCATAAATAAAAATTTTGGAATTTATTTTAAAAACGAACTATTTCGAGTCCTTCTCTCTCTATTTGCGGATATTTTTTTTGGTTTCGTGAGAGATTTTGAGGTGAAAAAAGACAGGGCGTTCTTGCCCTATCATCTATATGGTACCAAACCGCTGCTGTCCCAAATGGCTAGCTCAGCACAATGAAATAGGGTTTTTTGGGGCAACGGTAAATAGTGCCGCGAAATTTAAAATGCTTCTTTACATACTTTGAAAGCGGTGAGGGGTTCAAATCCATTTGAGACTCGCGTGCCTTTTTTATTCAGGCATGTAGCGGTCTAATATGGTGGATGATTAGGTATTGAGGTAGGAATAATTCAGGATACCAAGGAACTTTTTTAAGTTCTCTTGCGTTGTTTGGGGGGGCCGAGTTCTTGGCCGAATTTTTTTGGCGAGGAGGATACCCCCCTTTTTAAAAAAAAGCCTACATACTCAACTACCTGTTTGCATGAATTTTCATTTTAAAAGTTTAAATTTTTTTGCAATCCTGATAGTTTTTTTTGAACTAGCAAAAGTTGCGTTTTTGCTTCCTTTTTGGTTTCGCCCCCCACACGACTCATCGAGATACACGGGAACTCTGGTTCCCCCTTTAATTATTTCCTCTTTTTGCCTGGAATTCAGCGGGGCTCCATTCCCCGCCATAAAACATTTTTTGTAAAATAAAATCCTTTTAGGTGTTAAAAGTCAGAACTTTTTATAGGCCTCCTCACTTTGCTTGAAATTGCATTTTTTAGGTCAAATTCGAAAATTTTCAGTTTTCCCAGTTGTTGACATCTCACGAAGGTCGGAAGAGGATAGCGTTTAAGTTCATGACCGGGTTTTAAGTTTTTTTTAAAACCCCACACAAACCGAAATTTGGGCGCTATCTCTCTTTTTAAACAACAATAGGTGTTGCCCACTCCCAATATCCAAGGTTCAAAAATTCCTTCGCCAAACCCGCTTATTTAACTCTTTTTTCCCCCTTTCCCCAGTCGTAAGGGACAGATGCTTTTTTTAAAAAAAAGGGGTTGCGCCGTTTTTTGTGTAATGTACTTCTAATTTTTTTTTTTCCCCCCTCCTTCCACACAAGATTGGGGTCTTAGACTTTAAAAAGTTGACAATTTTTATTTTGATTTTGTTCGCAAAATCTACATCTGAAATTTTTGATTATCTTTTAAATATAGTACCACTGACGACCTCAAATTTTATGGGTTTTCGACAGTTAATTTTAAAAACTTCGATCCAATTTCTACCCAAAAAGTTGTTTTTTTAGTGTTTACATTGCTATAAAACATCGGAAGTTTGTTATACATAACCCTTATTGACACATTATTATTATTATTATTATTATTATTTTTTAAACAAATCAACTACAAATAAAAGTACATTTAAACAGGGAAGAGAATCAGAGGGGGCATCCCCCATAGAAAGAATGCCTGTTTCCCCTTATTAAAATTTAAAAAATAACTTAGCTAATGTTATTTGAAAAAAATGGATAAATAGTCAAAAAATTTAACATAATGTTGTGTATAAAAATATGGTAGGCCTCATGTAGTAAACTGCAATAAAAAACAATTTAATAAAATATTCTTTTATTTTTTTTCTTAAAATTTTGGGAGCATCTTTGATTTCTAGGGGAAATAGTATCCAAAAAGTAACGCACGGTTAAAAAAATGTTTTGGTAATAGATGTTCTAGCCCGGGAGGGTTTAAAATTAGGCCGTATTATGTCTTTAAACTGTCTTTTCTAAATTGTTATTTTTTTAAAAAAGGATCAAGGTCTAACCCCGGGGTTTTTAAAGGTTATTTAAAAAATCTAACACATTTTGTTTAAAATAATTTTGTTGATGGCATCCACTTTTTAGCGCTCAGAGGCACTTTCAGAAAAAAAAAACATTTTTTAAAATAATTTATTTCCCGGGGTTTTGAATAACCTAATTTTATGCATTTTTTAGTTGAAAAGTTGGGTCCAAAGCGGGTAGACCATACTTTAAATATAGGGCGAATAAAGATAGATATGCTTTTTTTAAAGATTTCGTTATTTTTAATAGATTCGATGAAAAATCCTAAAAATTTGGAAAGCTCTGTCTCTAACGTTGTCTGTATAAAAATCCCTTTTTAAAATCTGAAGATATATGAGACCGAGGATTTAATATTTTGTTTGCCTCACTAGAGCATTACCTAAAAGGTAATTAAAGCAGGGGTGTTTTGGACCTGTTAGACGTTGTATGCGATTCTAGCTTTAAGCGCATACAGTTCAAAAACCCCAAATTTTCAGTGCAGATAGATCTGCTTGAAATGCTAAACTCCTCAAATCCTAAAATGGGTCAAAAATAATGTTTATCATCAGCTACTGGTAAACTTGAGATGCACAACTGAGGAGATCTAAAAAGGTTTGTAAATAGGAGAGCCCCAATTACAGCCCCTTTGGGCACCCCAAAAGAAACATGACTTCTACAGTCGAAAACCCTTTTAAAAACTACAGATTTTTTTCCTTTGGAAAAAAAAGAGCTTTTCCACCCTTTTACTTTGTGTTCACTTTATATCCTTTTAATTTTGCTATAAATTTTTGGTAAGGGACTTGGTAAAAAGCTTTTGAATCTAATGCAATGCATCAACCTGTTTGACAAATCATTCAAGTAATTAAACCACTGATCGAAAAACGTCAGTTAAGAGAGTTACGCTGCCCTTTTTTGGATAAACCGTGCGTTTAAATTGTAAGTTTTTTTCTTTAAAGTGTTTAAAATAACCGTTTAGCAATCATTTTTTCCCCAACCCCTTGCATGCAAGTGGGGTCAACAAAATGGGCCTGTAATCTCGATCTTCAATTATCCCCCTCTTAAAATGGAACCACAGATGCTGTCTCCTACTCGGGAACACTGGTAGATGCTGAAGATTGTAATACTGCTAGAAAAGGGAGCCAGACCCTCACCAGGTATGTGTTTGGGCCCCGGTAGAAATCAGGTCCGGCGCCGCTTTGGGGTCGAATCTTTTTAAATATTCCTGAACTTCTTCTTCGTTTTTGAAAATGATATCTTTTGAGCTACGGGCCAATATTTTCGGGAACCCAGGAAAGGGGGGAGACGTTCTTAGGAGAAGTTGTCATGGAACTTTTTATTGAATGCATTCGCAATTTCACGGGATCTGAAAGCTTACACCACGCAAGTGTAATGATCGGGTGCAAGACTGCCTTTTTTGCTATGAATATATTTTAAAAATTTTTTCGAGTCATTTCCCACTTTTACATATTCTCATACATTTTAAATTTATGTTTTAACTTTATTTCTGATTTTTTTTAAATACCTCTCATCTTTAGATGGGGATTTTTTTTATTTCGAAACATAGGTCAGTCTTCTGATATTTTAATTAATTATTAGTAATCCTGAGGCCCTTTGTTTTGGGGTTAATTTTTTTTTTGGGGGTTGCCCAATTGACACAATCCCCGAAAATACGTACCCCCAGTTCCCGCATTATCAATTCCCCCAAATATTCCCGTTGCAAAGGAAGATGGGCCCGCAAATAGTCTAGACAGAAGTTCCCAAAACACTCTTTGTAATTGAGCACCTCAACCCGGGTGACTTTGGATTTTTGCATCTTGACTTTTAATATTGCTGTAATGCTAAGTTCGCTCACTCCTTTAAAACACTTTAAGTTTTGGAAATAAAGAAGAATTTTTGCATAACAGAAGTCCGAATTGAGCGGACGACTGTGTTAATGAGTGGGGTTCCTTAAGTTGGTAAGAAAAGATATAAAAGCGGATAAGAAAGATTCTGAAAAAAATTTCTTGCTTTTGGAAAATTTTCCCAAGAAAATTCAGATTTTAAAAACGCCACATATTAAAACTGCTTATATTTGTTTTGCATTATCTAGGTTTTTTTTTAGCGAGGCAAGCAAGAAATTTTTCAAGCTATCGAAGAGTTGGAGACGGGAAGCAACCCAAGTAAGTAGTTTTTCTTTTATAGTAAACTCAATCATAACATTCAGAATCATTTTCAAACATGGCACCTATTGGGGTTTAAAATTGGGTTTCTGCTAAAAAGGGCTCCACCCCCTCTTCTCGACTTCATTTTTTTTTGAAAATTACGTATCAAGATCTGGAAAAATTTCTTCATCGCTTATATCAGAGTCAAAAACCCTGCTCACTGATCATACAATATGGAACTTTTTCTCTGTAAACCAAAACCTGATTCTGGGTTACTCTTTGGTTTTTAAGGGCTTCTGGATTAAAAAAAAAGAATTTAAACACAGCAGTTTTTCATTTGTTTTATTTTGATTACGTCCCTTCTGGGGTCTATAAAAAAAGAATAGAAAAAAATGGCAAAAGACAGGCCCAAAAGTTCCACAATTTTTTTTCCACTGACAAAATCACAAAAAGATTTTGGAATTTTTGGGACACGTCCTATGACAAGGATTTTTACATTAGCACAATAAACAAAGAGCTGATTTTTTTCTCCCAGACAAATCAATACTGGCAATTTTTTGTAGGAAAAAGCTCCTTATTCAAACTTGGGCTGTCATATACCCAGAAAAAAATTTGCATTTTCCCTTTGGGTTTGCTATCAAGGCTCTCTAAATTTGGCAAAGAGCTCTCTTTTGATCCCAAAAAATGTAAAACGCCTTCTTCTAAATCGGCCCCGATTGATTTTCAAAGTTTAACTAACGCAGATTAAAGTGGCAACTTTTTACGACGCGGCCCATGAGCTTGAAAGAGTCCAGATGTCACGATGATTTCCTCCCCAAATCCCAAGTCTACCACGTTGTGGGGAACACAGATACACACTGCTAGAGATGGAAATTGTAGTTACACACTGGCCGGGGTTTAATTCTACATCGCCTGACAGAGCCCGGAGAACAAACTACACTACGTTTTCCCGGACATTTCACAGAGCGAGTAACCCGGGACCTGCGCTTCCTTTTTCTAGGACCCGCCCAACATCCAAAATTCCTTTCAAAGTAGAAGAACCCTAAGAACGGCCAAGTATGGAACTCAAACAATGGGCAAAAATGACATTCGGCATTTGGGACTAACCATGAGGTCTTCAACCGGCTCCACAGTACGTCGTTTCATAAACGAGTTTAATGTCCCACTAAAATTTGGGGTTTTAACGATACTTTAAAAACGAAGAATACTATACCAACCGTACCAACAAAAAATACACAACTATTTTTTTAACTTTTTTAATGTTCGCCCCTGAATGTTTTTAATTTTTGTTTCGTTTTTAAAAGGGACTGAGAAAATTTATCTTTGTATTCTGAAAAGTCATAATAGAAAGTCAGCGCATGTGTCTTGCCATGCTTAGAGTTGTTTTTAAAAATTGCAACGAAATTGAATATGGTTTAATTTTTTGAGAAAATTTTGAAAATTTATTTTGTTTGATCCGTTTTTTGAAGATTCCCTGACTGTATTGATTCGAATCAGACTCAAAAATTTTCATCTACTTGATTACATTTATTTTTTTCGTTTTTTACAAACAGCTGACTTAACTGACGTTGTGATGCGAAGTCGTACTGGGGGGTCCCGTGATGCACCAGTTGTGATGACAATACCCCCCGCTGTTTGACAGCTCGTTTTCTTGCGTCGTCGATGGTAGTACCCCCCTGTTGTTTGGCCGTGATTTAAACCCTGTAGGCCCTCCGTCGGGTCGCCCTCTCGCAGAGGGCCCACTGCCCCCTCGGCCGCATTTTTCGTTCCCATCTTCTTGCTTGCTCCCTTGGTCCAGGGTTTTGGTATCCCACCCCAACACACGGGTTTTTTCCCGACAGTTTGAGAGCGTGAACTCCCCCCTTAGCCCCGTGTCCGAAGTGTCTTGATGACGTCTCTAATTTTTCATCACCCTTCGAACTTGTTTGCCAATGTTTTGAGCCCAATCGAATGTTAAATTTTCAAGGGCCCTTAATTCTTTCTTTATTCTCATTCTGCAATATTTTTGGGCAAAACGATTGCAACAATGCAGTTTTTTAACTCTGCTGCTGCGTTTTGCCCCCCCTTTACTCACGTACGCGCGATGTGACGAAGCTCGGAGACGAAGAGTCACCCACTCGCCGGCGTTTGTTTTCGAGAGCTAGCCGGGGTCCTGGGTCAGAGGGAGACCTTTTGTTGTACCTTGCACGAGAATATCTTTCATTCTTCAAAAGTCTTTTCGATTGGACGTTGTGGGAAGCATGCAATTTTAAATTTCGTCGTATGCCTTGGCCCCCAATATAGTAATTAGATCGTAGATCTTCTACCATCGTCCACCTGATTTATGTGAAAATCGCTTCCACACGATCGAAATACGCTTCAATATCTTCACTAGTTTCATCAAAACAATCTGGTCTTCCTCTACGCGCCATTTTTTGGGTTGTTGGTGTGAATAACCAAGATAAATCGACCTGTTGCTGAAAATTATCACGGTCCACAGGCACTTTTTTTAAACAACCAATTTAATTGGAACCAGTCATTTGTGAAACACAGGTAACTTGAAGTGTCCCGGCAACGGAATAATACGTTTAAATAATAATTTTCATTATTATTGCCCCAGATTCAAGGATTTGCACACGTACCTTGAATTTTCCATTTACACACTTGTAACTTGCACCTTCTACGAACCTTCGTAGCCCCGTGTCCTACCGTCTGCGCCATTTTTTGTAGCTACGCTACCAGGAACACGGGGACAAGGTCGTAGAATAACAAGTCAAAGTACACGTCCACACACTCGTGTATTTCAAAGTAAACTGAATGACACTGAGGTCGAGGTTTTCCTTCAAACCTCGGTTGTGACGCCCAGTAGACTACATAGTCCAAATCTTTACCAGTGGACTAGTGGCGGGTACCCAGTGACGGCAGCATAAGTCCCGACCAGAAACGGATTGGCGGATGTTGATTGGAAATTGTTGCGGACAACAGAGGGAGGTACTATCATAGGAAGCCGGGAAGTGCTTGATGATCGGTCGATTAGAGTGAACGGTTTGGTCGAGGGTTTTATGCGGTATCCGGAGCTGTGCTGTCAAGAATGAAGGCAGGCTTCAAACGATCTATGGATACTGCAACTCTTTTCCCTGTACGCAGAAGAGTGAAATACTTCTCGTGTCTTGCTATGATTTCGTATGGCCCGTCATACGGTTGCTGAAGCGGAGTGCGGACAGCGTCATGGCGCACGAAAACGTGGGAACATGTCGCGATGTCCTTGAACACAAATACATCTTTTTGCCCGTGTCGGGTAGGGCGAGTCGGTCGTAGCATCTGGAGTCGTTGGCGGAGTCAACTGACGTACTCTGACGTGCTGTCGGGCGTTGACGTTGGAGGCGACAAATATTCTCCTGGAAGCCTGAGAGTAGTTCCGTACACTAAACTAGCAGATGAGCTTTTATATCCTCTTTCCATGCTGATCGAATGCCCAACATGACCCATGGCAAGTTATCGGCCCAGCGATCCTCTTCATGGCATTTGAGTGCGGTCTTGAGCTGGCGATGGAGGCGTTCGACCTTTGCCATTGGCGTAGGGTGGTACGCTGTATTTCCGGATGAGAGTAGTGCCTAACAGGTGGTTTAGAGACCTAAAAAGGGCTGACTCAAACTGCCGGCCTTGATCGGTAGTGATCCGAAGGGGCGCCCCCAAAACGCGATATCCAGCCTGTGATGAGGAAGAGGCAACTGTATCCGCAGTGATGTGGGATAAAGGAATTGCTTCCGGCCAAACGGTAAATCGATCTACGCATGTAAGCAGGAAACGAAATCCCAATGACTCAGGAAGAGGACCCACCAGATCGATGTGGATAGGGTTTCAAAACGAGCGTCTGGAGCGTTGAAATGTTCAACAGGTGCCAAGACGTGTCGTGTGACCTTTGATCTCTGACACGCTATGCGGGCCCCTTTGCCCACTCCTTGCAGTCTTTCTTTATCGAAGGCCAGACGTGGGTTTCCTTGAGACAAGACGGACGGAGGCAGCAACACCGGGATGGGACAGACTATGAAGACTCCCAAAAACACTTGGCGTCGAGAGTAACTGCACGAAAGGTCGGTCTATTTGGGCGTGGATGTGTCACAGTATATCGTAAGGTCTGTGTCAACAAGGCTCCGACGGTTCAGTTTGAGTGTGGTGTCAGAGTGGAGAAACGCTTCACTTGAGCTTGGGCAATTGTCTCATTAGTCACTGAGGCCGAGATCGCTTCCACCGTGGACAGAGCATCGGCAAGATATTTTTCGTACCGGGAACATGACGAATATCTGTTGAAAATTGCCCAAATGTAGTCAAGGTAACGAAATTGCCGCGGGGAACACTTGTCAGACTTTTTGCTTGAACGCAAATATCAATGGCTTGTGGTCGGTGTAGATAGCAAACGTCCTGGCTTCCACCATATGAGGGAAGTACGGATTGCCTCGTAGACTGCGAGGAGCTCACGATCGTAGCGCCATAATTGCGTTGCGCCGTATTCAGCTTTCGCGAGAAAAAATGCTAGTGATTGCCAGCGTAAACCCGTTTTCTGGTGAAGAGCAGCTCCAATGCACCTGTCAGAGGCATCAGCGACGATTGCAAGCTCTGCTCTAGAGTTAGGGTGCGCAAGAAGTGCTGCTTGTGAGAGACTATGCTTACACTTATCAAACGTGTTCAACAGCTCTGGCGTCCAAACGATGGGCATCTTACCTGAAGCGTCAGCACCGACAAGAAGGTCGTTGAGGGGTGCCTGAAGCCGGGCTGCAGATGGTATGAATCGACGATAGAAATTTATCATCCCAAGAAACTGTCGTAGTAGCCTAATGTTGCTGGGAAGTGGAAAACAAACGATAGCATCGACCTTATCTTTGAGAGGTCGTGTCCCACTGGCGTTGACGGTGTGACCAAGGAAATTCACCTCGGAAACATCGAAAATGCATTTTGAAGTGTTTATCAGGACACCGTACTCTGATAAGCGTGCAAAGAGTAGACGTAGGTGTTTCTCATGTTTCTTCGGTGACGTCGAAGCGATAAGAATGTAATCGATGTAGGCATAGACGAAATCCAAGTCTCGGATGGCTTCGTCGATGAACCTCTGAAATGTTTAGGCGGCGTTCCGTAAGCCAAAACTCATATAAAGAAATTCAAATAAGCCAAACGGAGTCGTTATGGCATCTTTGGTATATCGTTTGTAGCAACTGGAATCTGGCTGTAAGCCCGGACTAAGTCCATGGTCGAGAACACGGACTTTCCAGCAACGACTGAGTGAAATCTTGTATGTGAGGAACAGGTACCTGTCCGGAATTGTCCAATCGTTCAAAGGTCTGTAGTCCCCCGCATGGCCCACTGATTTTCCTTCTTAGGAACGAGGTGAAGGGCAGCGGACCAGCTGCTAGATGAACTCCTTGCGACACCTGTTTTGAACATCATATCAAAATTGGGTCTTGGCAATCTGCAGACAGTCAGGTGCCAGACGTCGAGGCTTGCCCAAGATGTTGGATGTCCAGTTGTCGTGTGAATATGATGCATGGTCCCGTGTTAAATGTCATGCAAAAAACTGATGGGTTTGTTATGTCCGAAACTCATTCAAGATGTTTGGTATCGAGACCCTCACTGACTGCCTTGACATGTTCTTGAGCGTCGGTAGACAACTTACCAGCGACGGTAAATGATGAGGCACTATCAAATAACCTGTGATTGCGGGGGTCAACAAGTAGGTCATAGAACGATAAGAAGGGCAACTCCCATGATTGGTCTGGATCGTCGGCAACGACGAAACGCCAGACGAACTCGCGTTGAGTCCCAAGTTAAAGGGTTTAAGTTGATGGTTCCATAAGTCGCTATGACTGATCCATTAGCCGCAAAAAGCTCGTATGTGATCGTTTTGCGAGGTCCCTTGATGAGCTTACGCGGATACACACATAATCAGACCCGGTGTCGACCAGGAACTGACGTCGAGTCGGAATGTCTATCTCAAAGAGAAGGCGTGAGGTTGGGCAGTCGTCTGCCACATTTACTGACTGCCCGCGTAGTTTTTTGCATCAAATTTGCATGGTTTTCGGAACGACCTTGCCTGGGCGCCATATTTCCGGGGCTACCAACACATATCATCTACTGGTGTTCGCCGTATTGCGTTTGTGAGTTCCACGAAGGTAGATCGCAAACGTCGATTTGATCGATGCGAGTAAGATTTGGGTGTGCAATGCGATTGTTGGATAGCGCTGCGACTTGTCGTGATAACTCCTCCAATGCGTTTTTATAGCTGTCGACAATCGCTACCCGAGGGAGGTGGGCGCCCTTTCATGTATTCTGTCAGCGATCACTGCGAGTGCATCAAAGGGCGTCAGTAGTTTATGAAACCAAAATGTCATGCATACGGGTCGGCAAGCGATCAAAAAACAATGTTTTGTAAAACCTTGTTTGGGTTTCCTCTGACCCAGCTAACATGAGTAGGCAAAGCAGAAATTCGGAAGGTTTTCCATCACCCATTACCTCATGTTCAAATTGGCGGTTTTTAAAACATGCTTCGGGCAATGGTGAGAACCGACGAATGAGCTTAGTTTAAGAAGCTCATATTTACCTACGCTTAGGGGCTTGACGATGATGTCGCGTACCGCCGTGGCATACCCTGATCGAGGGCGCTTGTTTCATGATAAAATTTTTTCGAATCCTGCGAGATCCCTGCTAAATCAAATTGATTCTCAATTTGCGAAAACCACAAAACAGGATCATTTGCCCAAAACGGTGGAACTTTCACACTTATTCTATCGACTGAAACAGGAGCTGTATTTTCAGATGAAGCCATGTTCCGTTTGTGTTAGTATGAAATAGAATTTTGATGAGCAACCACGAAACCTCAAAAATCAAAAATGGCTTCACACACAAAAAAAAATGAAACTGAACTTCCATCAGAACTTTTTAAATGTTCATGTCCTACGTCGTTGATAGTCACGTCGGAGTCACACTGTGGAAGTCATAATGATTTACATTTTGAGTAAGCTAAATAATAACATTTATTACGATTCACATTGGAACAACTACAGAAAAAACACATCTTCTTTCCAAAACAGCAGATGAAAAGTTACCCATTCATTTGTTCTCATCAACAATGATCTAACATTGGTTGGAAGTCACAGCTTTCAAGATAAGTAAAATGACAGGTTGTACAAGTATAGATAAAGTAGGTCACTACAAAACCCAAAACTCTGCCCTGAAACACACACGTTTTACCGCTGGTAGAGCAGATGGAGGGATCGAGAACTAGAGTAACGGCTTCGTTCTGCTCGACGTCTACTCGTAAGTTCGGGGAAGTGAAGGAACCGATACTCAATGATACGACTGTCAAGTTTTCACTGTCCTTTCGGGTAGAACAAAAGCTGTTTTCCCTTTGTACCTTTCGAAAGAGTAGGATACGTACCCGTACCGGGTTTCCCTCCTCCCTTCTATTTATAATTTTTCCTCATCTATCACCACTCATCCCTCTCAAAGAGCCTTTGTGCAATAAAATGAGACGTGAAGCAATACAAATTAATCAATCCTTAGAATATGGATAATGCAACAATTTTATGTGTATTTTTTAATTACAAATTTACTTTTTTTCGCAACATAATTTACAATTCCTGGTAAATAATATTGATAATATAGTAAATTTTACCCTGTGGTCACATGTGCCTTATCCGTTCAAGCCAGAGCAGACATGCACATTACTCAAGAATCACGCCTTTACACAAAATGTGCACAATAAAATTATTGGTTTAAATATCCCCACTTTGACCAAACAGAGCGCAACTTTGCAATGCTATGTTCAGGAAATATGACAATAACTATATGACTTATACAGAAATCTTTAAAAATTTAAACCCAAAAATTACACACTCAAAAGCATTGAAATTTAAAAAAATTGTCAAGCTCATGTAGGCCTACCCTTTTTATTTGAGCACTCTAAAATACAAAAAGAATCTTTGCCCCCTGACTCCATCATTGAAAACTTGTCGACATTGTATTTGTAATAGTTGTGCAAATTTTTTTGACAATCTTTGCAAGGATACAATCATGGAGTGAAAGTTAAATTTGTGTAAAAGTTTAGCTGTAAAGCTATTGAATTTGTTGGGGAGAAACTTTTCCTTCATCCTGATGTCCATATGATTGATGAACAGTTTTGCGGGGTTGACAAGCATTTTATCTTCTTTAAAACCAAAAAATACTAAATATTATTGCGGATTAGCCACAAATCGATAGTGTTGATCACGCTCTCCTGCTTCATAAGATCAAGGGGTATGGTGTGTTGGTCCTCTTTTTGACGTTTTGGCAGTTATTTGTGCGGGCGCACACAATCAGTTGTTATTGATGGTGGGTCATCTAGGGCAAAATATCTCTTCTGGGCCCGGATCCACAAAGAGGAGTTAATTTTCGGAGTTAAAACCATTTAACCCCCCATTTTTTACTCCTGTCTAACTCCTAAAATTTAGTTCGACTTTTAACTCCGATTTCCGAAACCCCAAAGCGGAGTTAAGTTTGGAGTAAGACGGAAATAAAATAGCTCCCACTAGTGATGACGTCATAGATGACGTCATGGAATTGAGCCAATGAGAACACAGCTTCCTATTGAAAAAACCCTAGAGAAAGTTTTATTAAAAACTTGTTTTGGAACGAATTTCAAATCATCATAATAATTTTAAAAGCCAACTGCTGTAGAAGACTTTGTAGGCTTAGGTTAGAGCAAGACTAGGCTAGCCTAATCGCTCCCCTACAAAATGCCTTCACATTGAGGTTAAAACCGTAGGCCTAAAACCCTTGG
>JAMZAV010012000.1:0-14109 GCA_024449915.1 Sweltsa coloradensis
CGTTATTTCTATGAAAATTTTTGGGCCAATTTTTTCAATTTTTTTCAAAAGGCAGTACATTAGTATAATCTTAATGTACATGTAAAATATGAACGTTGTAGCCCATCCGTTTGGTCAGAATCGTCCCAAACATCACGAAAATATCGTATTAAAAATCTGGGAAAAAATGGTAAAAGAACATTAATGAGAAATATTTCTTCGGTTGTACCCAAAACGTGGCAAGCCTAAGTTAAGAAGTTTCGAAGGTCCCTCCAATTTTCATCAAGATCGCATATGCCGTTTGCCCGGTAGAGAGCGAACAAACATACAGAAAAACAAACAAAACAAAAAAAAACACCGGAGCTAATTTTTTGGGGGGTCAGTGAAACTATTGAAGTCTTCGCTTTGCTCATCCAAAAAGTTTGTCTTCTTCTTTGCAATGTCTTCGTTTAACTTGACCAGGGAAAAGTTTTTTTTTAATTTTAAACTTTTAAAAAAAACTTAATACGAACGTAAGCTTAGATCGTATTGTACAAGCTAACAAACATGCGAACTTAGCTTTAAAAAGGCCCATTTAAAAAATAATATCCCAAACATTTCAGTCAAACTATCCTCTCCTGTTCCATGTAGGCCTCAAAATAATGCAACTGGTAAAATTTTTGGTTAGCATTGTAATTTCTTATTGTGGGTACCTATGTAGGGTAAACATTCTTTTATTGTTATTGCATGCCTTTTCAGCCAGGAAAGTAGGGCTACCGGTACCCTATTCTAATAAAATGGGTTGTTATGTTCCAAACCAAACTTTACGAGTTTAACATACTACTGGATCTCGAAGGTAAGAATATAAATACTATAGGCCTATTATTATATAATAGACCTAGACTAGAACCCTGAAACGTATTACGAAAAATTGAATTGGGTCTTAGTCTTAGCCGAATTTTTTTGTAAAAGTATCTATTATCTAGATACATTGCCAGTATATGTATCTATCCCATGTAGAAATATTTGTTTGCCAAATGGTTGCCAAGAGGTAACCAACAGTTCCCCCAAGGCTTGTTTTTGATCGCCAAGTGGTTGCCAAGTGGTCGCCAAAGGTCGCCACCAAAATTTCAACTAAATATATGATAGCCAAGGGTTCACCAAGAGGCAGCCAATGATTCGCCAACTTCTGCTCTCAGCTGGGCTAGGTAGCCAAATGGTTGCCAACAGTTCGCCATTTAGTTACTAAGTGATGATCACTTTTGGCGACCTGCTGGTGAACTGTTGGTGATCTGTTGGTGATTTAACAAATAATAAACCAAACGTCCCCCAAAAGGTTGCCATGTGTTCACCAACTGATGGAAGTCACCAAGACTACGCCAAGAGGTTGCCAACAGTTCGCCATTTAATTACCAAGTGGTGATCACTTTGGCGACCTGTTGGTGAACTGTTGGTGATTTTATTTAACAAATGAGAAGCCAAACGTCAGCCATAAGGTTGCCATGTGTTCACCAACTGATGGAAGTCACCAAGACTATGCCAAGAGGTTCCCAAACTGGTCGCCAAGAGATTACAAAAGATTGTCACGTGGATACCTCGTGGCATACTGTTGGCGCCGTATAAACTGCATTCTTTCAGGTCATTGCCTTGTCCTTCAACGGGCTTGGGGTGGTTCTAGGATGCGAAGAGGTTGCTTGCCATTTGAAACAAGCGTGCGGTCGAGAGAAGAAGTGAACGTTAGCATCGCAGTGCTCGACAGTGTATTTTACGTTTGTACAGGCGTTTTATTAGTGTTGAGAACGCGAGGAGGATAGTTGCTGGTGTACAATACAAGGTGCATGTCGGCAAGAGAAAAGTGTGTGTAACCCAATATAATATTTATATAGAAAAGTTAGTTTCGTGTGTAAATAGAAACATAATGCAACATCAAACATGGCAGTTTCCAGTGACGTCCTACCAAAGATTAGTCATGACTAATCTTTGGTCCTACTTAGAGCTACATAAAATCTTAGTAAATATGTTATCAAAATTTAGGTGAAGACAAAAATCATGGCTTGTCCGTTACGAAACATCAATTTAATGAATGTATTGCATTTAGAACAGAGTTCTTATAATTCAATACATAATTAATAATGCTGCTATATGCCCTGTACGTTCCTGCTGTGAATATCTTCATCCTGAACTACATTGAACTTAGTAATTCAATTTGAGGTGATTTTGATGGTATATATAATAAATTCGAAAAGCGTAGTCTTCAATCTGTTTCCTTACATTCTTCTACATTTTTATATAACATCCTACCCATGCATACTAAATACATATTATGACCGGAGGCTTTAATTTGGTGAACTCTTGGCGACCTTTTGGCGTCTTTTTGGCGATCTCTTGGCGATCTCGTGGCAACCTTTTGGCGTCTTTTTGGCGACCTCTTGGCAAACTAGTTGCAACCTTTTGGCGTCTTTTTGGCGAACTCATGGCAACCTAGTCGCTATTTTTTAGAGGTCGCCAACAGTTCGCCAAGAGGTCGTATTTTGACACAAAACGACCTGTTGGCGCACTTTTGGCTTCATTTGGCGACTAAATTGGTGAACTCGTTGGTGACCTGTTGGTTACTTTGTGGCGACCTATTGGCTAACTACGTGGTGACTACTTGGTTAGCTTTTGGCTACCTGTTGGCGACCTTCTGATTTCTATTAGGGATATCTAGATACAATTCATGTCCATTAACTATTATCTGTATCTAGATACTTTTTTAGGAAGAGTATCTTATCTTTATCTAGATAATATTTTTGGGTATCTGGCACAACACTCAACATAATATACACACGCATGTAAACATGCTTAGTATATAATATCAACATTTTTATCCGCGTCATTAATAACTTTCATTTGAAACCCATATTGACAGTATTCATGCCTTTTATTGAACGAACTGAGTGTTATAAAACTACTGCTAATTAGACACACGCAAGGAAAACATATAGATAAAATCTGTTCAACGTATTAAAGCACTCTCCATTTTTATTTTCTAACCCAAAACTAGCAAAAAAATACTCACATATAATTATAATGAAAATTGCTTTATTACTAATGTAATTTGATACAAACGTATTAGTTCTGTCCTTTATTTGCGATACCTGACAATAAAAATTGATCGAGTGTGGTCATTAATTTTTCATATAACAAAATTGTTTGGCAAAACCAATTGTTGAAAAATTACTTTACTAAAGAATAACTACACATTATAAATAAAATAAATAAATTTTATTTCGAGTCTACCCACTCAGTTATATAACTGATTTTCAGTGGGGGACTTTAAATCAAAGCGACCAAGCCAACCCTGCAGGCCCCGACGCAATCGACGAGTGAACGATAACCAACCAAAGATCGATATTTTTAAAAGGTAATATAGCAATCAGTGGTATGGACAGTGCGAACACCCACGAATCAACGCCAGAATCAACAAGGCCCATTCAGAAAAAACTCTGAAATTTATTATGTGCTATCGTTGCTAGGACGGCTCCAAAGTGGGGGTGCACTGATTGTACTAAAATTTTCAGTGTCCTAAAAAGTCAGTGTCCTAAAAACACACTGTCCTAAACTGCTTTACCGAGTGAAGAAATAGCTCATTAGCTTACTGTGTTCTTGCTGATACTGTACTAGGTGAGGGGTGGGGATAAGACACTCCCCTTTTGGCAATTGTATTACCCAAGTCAAAAACATAGTTTTAGGACAGTGAGATTTTGGCACACTTCATTTTTAGGACACTGCAAATTTGGTACAGATTTTTAACGAAAAGTTTCGTAAAACAAAGCAAGTACTTAGGCCATTTCATTTTTAGGACAGTGATAATTTAGTACACAGTGATTTTGGTACAGTTTATTTTAGTACACTGTAAATTTGGTACAGATCGTTTCTATAACCAAAGTGCTTGTCTTAAATCAGCGTAAAGGTCTATTTGGACCCGAAATTTTATATTATGGACATTCCAGGGTAATTCTGACTTTTCACTAGGGAAAGCAAAATTTGGATAATTCCTTTTGCCGATGAAGGGAATTTTTTTTTTATTTTTTTCCTCGCGTGCGCGTGCTGGGGCATGCCTAGGCTACTGTACAATACCAAAATTTTGGACATTCCGCCTTTTTGGCCTATCTGTTTTTTGGGCATAGGTTTCGGTACACTATGGCCAAAATGTTTTAATTTTCGAGCTGGGGGGCGGACCGAACAAGTCGGTGCGCCGGGTCCAAGGCTAGGGCCTGGATCTGTCAAAATTAAAACCTGGCCAAAAACCTTTTTGAAATTTCTGAAAAAAGTGGTTGATAATTTTTGGGAAATCCAAAAAAACATTTGTTTTCTCTATATCTCGAGCAGTTCTTGTACGATCCCCCCCCCCCCCTTTTGCCTTTTGCCCTTTTGGGCTCTGCGGAACCGGACGGGCGAGGCGAAAATTTTGACGCCCAAGAAAAGTGTACCGAAAAATTGGGCGTCCCGGAAAATTCACAAAAAGTCGAAAAATGGTCCGATTTCCATTTTTTTTCTCCAAAATGTTCGGAACAGCGATGCGAGTAGGAAAAGTCCCGGAAAAAACGTACCGGGAGAATATTCATCACGAAAATTTGGAATAATATCGATAACATCGCAAAACGAAATTCTGGGTGGGGGGAACATTTGTGCGTGTTTGAAAAACTCGGCGTCATGGAAAATTCGGAATTGTGATATTTGTATTGTATATATATATATATATGTATATATGTATGTTTTTATTCTAGCACTGACCTGCAGTGAGTGTATATCTTACCCACAAATTGGGGTCTTTTACATACAGTGTTATATTGATGAAGACTAGAAATAAGAGAAAGTAGGAACTAAACTAAGTATAGTAAATTGAAACATAGTGTGGTAAAATAATTAGTAATAGGCCTAATGTCATGCAATGTCATGTGTAATACAATAATGAATAATAATAATATGTAACTGACAGTAACATAATTATGTATTATGTATGAAAATTTGAAAATGTTAAGCCAACACATTGCGTGGAAATAAGAAGATAATGAAATCATACAATGGTTTAGGTAGACACATGTCTTAATAGTGTTTTGAATAATATTTTAAAAATTACGGTATGGCTACACTTAATTTCTACGGCATTGATCCATCAACCATACTTGGATCAATTGTTTATATTTACTTATGGAGTTTGATTGCTTAATTTCTAACGAAAATGTTACATAGTTGATATCCTTTGAATCCCAACATATTCTAAATTAAAAACATGTGGAGAGTGGTAGGGCTTGGTTGCCTTAGTACCCTACATACATGCATGGTCGTAAATTGTATTCAGTTTCAAATATTATCATGGTGTCACAATGGCGATATTATTACGCAAAGGTCACCAAATAAGGACTTGAATTCTTCATGGATCCCCGGGCCTTTGTATATGTCGTACTTTTTATACCAGGAGACTCTAAAAGGTTTGACGTAAAATATCATGAACAATATAGACATTGTAACTCATTTTTAAATGAACAACATAAACGATAAATAAATAAATAAAATAAATACATAAATACATACTATTATGAGTATGACATGTCCTCAATTTTGTCAATAAAATCAAATGATGAAAGCCCAATCCTCAACATTTTGTCACTTCATTGACTTGCAAAATTAAACGTTTTCAAGATCAATAGATATATTGAGACGTCATTTTTTACTCTATTACAGTATTCTTGATTATAGAAAACATCAATATTGGGACTGTTGCATGTATTTATATCGCCAACAGTCCCAAAACTAATGCAATCGTAATACAAATCTGTGTGAAAAAGCATACGCGCGGTAGAAGTTACCCCAAACCTCCAGTTGAGCGCTTCTCCGCCAGAGCGCATATCTGCAACTTTTAGAGGCGAATATTGTCAATTAGGTAAATATGGTTTTTACTAAAGGTTTCATAGATTCACAGCAAGTATTAAGCCATTTCATGTTTAGACAGTAAAATTAGGAATACTGTGATTTGGGGACAGTTTTTTTAGTACACTGTAAATTTGGTACTGATCGTTCATACGAAAAATTTCATAGATTTACAGCAAGTACTTAAGCATTTTATTTGACACTTTTTTTGTCACTGTTAGTTTAGTACATATCATTTTTACGAAACGTTTCAGAGATTCTGAGCAAGTACTAAAGCCGTTTCATGTTGAGGACAGTGAAAATTTAGTACACTGTGATTTTGGGACAGTTTTTTTTAGTCACTGTAAATTTGGTACAGATCGTTTCAAGAAAAGTTTCTTTGATTTACAGCAAGTACTAAAGCCATTTCATTTTTGGACAGTATAAATTTAGTTCACTGATTTTGGGACACTATTTTTTAGTTCACTCTTAGTTTAGTACATATCATTTTTACGAAACGTTTTATAGATTCTAAACAAGTACCAAAGCCATTTCTAGTAGAGCTGTTTAACTGAGCATTTGATGGAATTGTGCACTTTTTGAGAAAAGCATGAAACTTCTAGCATAGCTAGCTAATACCATAATGTTCATATTTAGATGTGGAGGGAAGTCAGATTTGACCTCTGAGGATGCTGAGAGGTCAAATTCAAAATGGCCGCCACTCTACGACCCTAATGATTATACACGCTTAACTTGGGAAGCAAATTGTGTAGAAAAGCCTTTTAGGTGTCATTTTCAATTAATATTGGGATGCCCATTCATATAGTAACACTCACGTGTTCGCCAGGTCAAGGTCAAAGCTAATTTTGACCAAAAAGTTGAACAAAATAACATGCACAATCGTTTGTTTTCTACCTCATTTAAAGGAAAACTCTACCTCCAAATGATGTATTTTTTAGTCAAGAAAGCCTTCAAGATGACCAACATAGCCAAGATGACCGTGCTGAGAGGTCAAATCCAAGATGGCCGCCATTCTACCGGCTGAATGATTATATACACCTAGCTTGGGTAGCATTTAGAGTAGAAAGGCCTTTAAGGTGTCATTTCCAATTAATATTGGGATGCCCATTCTTTTGGTAACAATCACGTGGTCTCCAGAATGAAAGGTCAAGGTCAAAGGTCAAGATTGACCAAAAAGTTGAACACAAAACATGCACAATTTTTTGTTTTTTATGTCTTTTAAGAGAATACTCTACCTCCAAATGTGTTTTTTTTTAAATCACGATGGCCGCCAAGATGACCAACATAGCCAAGATGGCTGCGCTGAGAGATCAAATCCAAGATGGCTGCCATTTTACCGGTCCAATGATCATTCACACTTAACTAAGGGAGCAAATATTGTGATTTAAGGTGAAATTTCTTATTTATATGGGTATGCCCAATCAATTGGTGACATTTTCATTTTTGTGATCGCCAGAACTAAAGGAATTACACTAAGGTCAAGGTCATAGGTAAAGATCGTCGTAAATTTACTCGAATCGATTGTTTAACTTATATTTTATTCAAGAACATAATTCTGTCAACAATCTCCAGAACAGAAGCACAATGCCGTGCACTTGAGTGCAGCTTTGGCACATCTACATCGTCCAGTGCAGCCTTTCTTACAGCCACAGTGGATCAGTTCACGGCACGAATCTGATGCTTCAGGGAGAGTAGTCCGAAGAGGCTGCCACCCTGACTCTTCCTTCGTCCAGCCCCAGTTGTAGGGATCTGGCAAATCTGGATCCATTATCAATGCCTGGTTCCAACAGTTGGCCTGGTGGCAAGTGTGCTTAATGTGCTGCTGGAGTGACTGCCTTGGTTGGAGGAATATTTTCTATCGATCGAGCTTCTGTGTGAAGAGCGGTTTCCTGGCACCATTGACCTCCATGATGTCACTAGTTCGATCTTACATCAGCACAACAAATCGCAGTGAGGGAGAAGTGGGGAAAGGGTAATGATGAAACGGGTGGCTCCTTCTACTGTGATGCTAAAGAACTGGAAAGACTTCCTTCGAGTCAATGAAAACAAACGCGAATTGTTTGCTTTCCTGTCCCACCAAGCCGTCCATCTTCCTATAGTTGAGGGAAAAGAGACTTTATGCAACAGATGGCAATGGAGTTATCTGCATTCCTGCTGAGTCACACTTGGACCACCTAGCTCCATGTTCGCACGAGGAAGCCGATACTCGTCTATTACTGCATTTGGCAGATGCCGTGCAAAAGGGATGTAAGAAGGTGACCATATGTACCGCTGACACTGATGTGGTAGTACTGGCTATAGCCTCATTCAGCAAAATAGCTCCTGATGAGTTGTGGATTGCCTTTGGTGTCGGATCAAGCTTTCGGTACATAGCTGTCCACGAAATGGTTGCCGCAATGAATCCGGCACAATGCCAATGGATAGGATCCATGCCAAGTGATGTCAATCAAGAGTCAATGTCATTGATTGAGCGATTTGTTGTGCTGATGAACGATCGAAAGTGACATCATGGAGGTTAATGGTGCCAGGAAACAGCTCTTCACACAGAAGTCTCGATCGATAGAAAATCTTCCTCCAACCAAGGCAGCACTCCAGCACCACATTAAGTGCACTTGCTACCAGGCCAACTGTTGGAACCAGGCATTGATAATGGATCCAGATTTGCCAGATCCCTACAACTGGGGTGGATGAAGGAAGAGACAGGGTGGCAGAATCTTTGGACAACTCTCCATGAAGCATCAGATTCGTGCCATGAACTGATTCACTGTGGCTGTAAGAAAGGCTGCACTGGACGATGTAGATGTGCCAAAGCTGCACTCAAGTGCACGGCATTGTGCTTCTGTTCTGGAGAGGACAGATGTCTGAATAAAATATAAGTTAAACAATCGATTCGAGTAAATTTACGACGATCTTTACCTATGACCTTGACCTTAGTGTAATTCCTTTAGTTCTGGCGATCACAAAAATGAAAATGTCACCAATTGATTGGGCATACCCATATAAATAAGAAATTTCACCTTAAATCACAATATTTGCTCCCTTAGTTAAGTGTGAATGATCATTGGACCGGTAAAATGGCAGCCATCTTGGATTTGATCTCTCAGCGCAGCCATCTTGGCTATGTTGGTCATCTTGGCGGCCATCGTGATTTTAAAAAAACATTTGGAGGTAGAGTATTCTCTTAAATGACGTAGAAAACAAAAAATTGTGCATGTTTTGTGTTCAACTTTTTGGTCAATCTTGACCTTTGACCTTGACCTTTCATTCTGGAGACCACGTGATTGTTACCAAAAGAATGAGCATCCCAATATTAATTGGAAATGACACCTTAAAGGCCTTTCTACTCTAATTGCTACCCAAGCTAGGTGTGTATAATCATTAAGCCGGTAGAATGGTGGCTATCTTGGATTTGACCTCTCAGCGTGGTCATCTTGGCTATGTTGGTCATCTTGGCGGCCTTCGTGATACAAATATACATCATTTTGAGGTTGAGTATTCTCTTAAATGAGGTAGAAAACAAATGATTGTGCATGCTATTTTGTTCACCATTTTGGTCAAAATTGACCTTTGACCTTGACCTAACGAACACGTGAGTGTTACTATATGAATGGTCATCCCAAAATTAATTGGAAATGACACCTAAAAGGCTTATCTACACTATTTGCTTCCCAAGTTAAGCGTGTATAATCATTAGGATCGTGGAGTGGCGGCCATTTTGAATTTGACCTCTCAGTATCCTCAGAGGTCAAATCTGACTTCCCTCCACATCTTAAAATGAATATATTGGTATTAGCTAGCTATGCTAGAAGTTTCATGCTTTTCTCAAAAGTGCACAATTTTTCAGCTTAACAGCTCTACTATTCATGTTAAGGACAGTGAAAATTTAGTACACTGTAGTTTTGGGTTAGATTTTTTAGTACACTGTTAATTTGGTACAGATCGTTTTTTAGAAAAGTTTCATAGAATCACAGCTTGTACTTCTATTTCATTTTTAGAACAGTGAAAATGTAGTCACTGTAATTTTGGGACACTTTTTTTAGTGTATTGTTTATTTCGTACATATAGTTTTACGAAATATTTCATAGATTTACAGCAAGAAATTAGCTTTTTGATGTTGAGGACAGTGACCAAATTTTGTACTCTGTAATTTGGGACAGTTTTTTTTTTACATGAAAATTTTAAACAAAAATTTTTTTTTTCGGAAAGTTTATAGATTTACAGCAAGTACTAAAACCATTTCAAGCAAAACAGGATAAATTTGTAACGTGATTTTTGGGACATTTTTTTAGTACACTGTAAATTTGGTACAGATCGTTTTTACGAAAAATTTTGTAGATTTCAGCAATACTAAAACCAATTCATTTTTTGGGCAGCGAAAAAATTTTGTACATGTTTTTTTGGGGCACATTTTTTTTTGTAACCCCTTAGTTTGGGCATATGTTTTTACGAACGTTCATAGATTCTGAAAAAATACTTAAACCATTTCATGTTTAGGACCGTGAAAAAAATTTGTACACGTGATTTTGGGGCGTTTTTTTGTCACTGTA
The DNA here is from genome assembly GCA_024449915.1 of Sweltsa coloradensis. NCBI lineage: Eukaryota > Metazoa > Arthropoda > Insecta > Plecoptera > Chloroperlidae > Sweltsa > Sweltsa coloradensis. Next base: position 10,419 of record JAMZAV010012000.1, read on the forward strand.
AATTTTGGGACAATCGTTTTTAAGAAAAATTTTTTTTAAATTTACAGCAAGTACGAAAACCTTTCTGTTTAAAACAGTGAAAATTTTGTCACTGTAATTTTGGGGCAATTTTTGACACTGTAATTTTGGATAGATCGTTTTAAAAAAGTTTTATAGAAAACAGTGTTTTCTGAGCTTTTTTATTTTTTGGACAGGAAAATGTTGTACACTGATTCTCGGACACTTTTTTAGATATTTTTAATTTTGGGATATATATTTTTACTAAATGTTTCATAATTCCCCGAAGTATTAAAACCATTTCAGTTTATGACAGGGAAAAATTTAAATTAATGGATTTGAGGACAGTTTTTTTTTACACTGAATTTGGTACAGACGTTTTTTACGAAAATTTTTTTAGTTTAAGCAAGTACTGAAACCATTTCATTTTTGGCGGAGACAATTTTACACTGTCTTTTTGGGGGCACTTTTTTAGTACAGTTAGTTAAAACATATCATTTTACGAAACGTTTTAGAGATTTTGACAAGGAAGCCGTTTTTATGTTTTAGGACATGAAAATTTTGTACACTGTGATTTGGGGGATTTTAGTAACGAAATTTGGGACGATCGTTTTAAGAAAAATTTTATAGATTTTCAGCAAGTTCTAAAGGCTTTTTATGTTAGGGCAGAAAAATTTTTTGAACACTTAGTTTTTGGGGCAGACTTTTTTGTACACTGAAATTTTGGGACAGATCGTTTTTTAAAAAAAGTTTTTTAGTTTCGAAATACTTAAGGCTTTTTATGTTTAGGACAGTATTTAAAATTTAGAACACTCTAGTTTTGGGACAGACTTTTTTTAACTGTAATTTTTGTACAGATCGTTTTTAAGAAAAAAATTTTATAATTTACAGCAAGTACTAAAGGCTTTTTAGTTTAGGGCAGTAAAAATTTTGAACACTTAGTTTTTGGGACAGATTTTTTGTACACTGTAATTTTGGTACGATCGTTTTTAGAAAAAATTTTTTAGATTTACAGCAAATACTAAAGGCTTTTCTGTTTAGGACATAAAAAATTTTGAAAAACTCAGTTTTGGGGCGACTTTTTAGTTTTTTAATTTGGTACAGATCGTTTTAAAAAAAAGTTTTATAGATTTTCGCAAGTACAAAAGGGTTTTTATGTTTTGGACAGTAAAATTTTGAAAACTCTAGTTTGGGGCAGACTTTTATTACACTGTAATTTTTGGTACGTCGTTTCTAAAAAAAAGTTTTATAGATTTTCAGCAAAAACTAAAGCCATAAATTTTTTGGGGCGGAAAATTTAGTTCATTGATTTTGGGATATATTTTTAGTTTATGTTAGTTTTTACATATCATTTTTACGATACGTTATTAGATTTTCCCGCAAAAGTCAAAATTTAGTAACTGTGTTTTAGGACCGTTTTTTTGTACCTGTAAATTGGTTAAAATCGTTTTACGAAAAATTTTATGATTTACAGCAAGATGAACCCTTTTTATTTTTTTGGCGGTGACAATTTAGTACACGTCTTTTTGGGGGCCTTTTTTTTTTGTTCACGTTAGTTAGAAATACCATTTTACGAACGTTTTAGGTTTGAGCAAGGAAGCCGTTTATGTTTAGGACAGTGAAAATTTAGTACACGTTATTTTTGGTACGACTTTCTAGAAAAATTTTTAATTTAAAAGCAAGACTTTAAGGGTTTTTAGTTTTGGACGTGAAAATTTAGAACACTCGTTTTTGGGGCAGATTATTTGTACACTGTAATTTTGGTACAGTCGTTTTTTAAGAAAAATTTTTTAGATTTACACAAGTACAAAGGCTTTTTATGTTTAGGACAGTAAAAATTTTAAACATTCTAGTTTTTGGGGCGTTTTTAGTTTACTGTAAATTTGGGACAGTCGTTTTTAAAAAAAGTTTTATAGTTTCAGCAATATAAGGGTTTTAGTTTGGGGCGTAAAAATTTAGAAAAAATCTGTTTTGGGACAGACTTTTTTGTACACTGTAAATTTTTTAAAATCGTTTCTTAGAAAAGTTTTTTAGATTTACAGCAAGTACTAAAGGCTTTTCATGTTTAGGGCAGTAAAAAATTTTTGAACCTCTAGTTTTGGGACAGATTTTTAGTACACTGTAATTTTGGGACAGATCGTTTCTAAAAAAAAGTTTTTAAATTACAGCAAGTACTAAAGCCATTTCATTTTTTTGGGCAGTTTAAATAATGTTTACTGATTTTGGGGGCACATTTTTTTGTTCACTCTTTGTTTAGTACAATCATTTTTTCCCCCCAAACGTTTATAGATTTAAAGCAAAAAGCCATTTTGGGTTAAGAACAGTGAAAAATTTTGTACACGTCTTTTTGGGACACTTTTTTTAGTACACTGTTAGTTTTTGTACATACATTTTGGGAGAAACGTTTCATAATTCGACAAATCTAAAGCCTTTTTTATGTATAGGCAGTGAGAATTTAGTACACTGTTTATTTGGGACGAACTTTTTTACGAAAAATTTTCTTTTAAATTTTTCCCCCAGTCTTAAGCTTTTCATGTTTAAACAGGAAAATTTAGTGCACTGTGATTTTGGGCAGTTTATTTTTGTTTACCTACATGTTAATTTTTTCCCAAACCTTTACACAAAAAAATTTTAAAAGATCCACAGCAAATAAAAACATTATGTTTTGGGACAGTGAAAAAAAAGCACAGTGTATTTTTTGGGAAATTTTATTTTTTGAATGTTAAATTTGGTTCAGATCGTTTTTAAAGTTGAGTTTATTGTACACACGTAGTACTTCGGGTAATTCATTTTTGGGCATGCAAATTTTATTCGATCGTTTTTAACGAAAAATTTATTTTTTACACGAATTCCGAGGGCCTTTCATTTTTAGGGCATGCACTGGATTTGGAATTCTTTTTTTTTAAAACCCAAAAATTTGGCAACGTCTTTTAACGAAAAATGTCTTGTACACAGTATTTTAGGCCGTTTTTTTTCGGAAAAGTAACAATTTAGTTCACTTAGATTTTTGTATCATGTTGAAACAAAGAAAAAAACGAAAAGTCAAAGAGGTCGAGACGATATTTATCGAAAAGACACACTTTCACCGCGTACTATAGGCGGGCGGAGAAAAGTGGTGCGTCAGGGCTGAACTGACTTGACAACCAGTGACAGCAGAAACGCGACGTGGGCGAACATCGAACAATGCCTCCTTTTTGGGAGTCGTGTTTAGGAACAATGACGCGGACTTTCCCGTCTTTCTGATAGTTAGAAAATTAGAAGCTACTGTTAGAAAAGTGGGGCGTCTACGTAGCTTTTAGATCCATACATAGCCAAATTGCAATTCACGCCCACAGGTTTGACTGGGCATGCAAAAAGCAAAAAATTTTTTAATTTAGGGAATTCGTTTTGATAATTTATCAACAAATTGAAAATAATATAATACCAAGGGATAAGTTTTTGGGTCTTTCAGGGGTTTAATGTAGACAAGCCTTATGAACTATTAAAACCCGACGTGAATGGAAAAAGTTTTGTACAAACATGCCATGGAAAAACTGAATGGTTCCAAGGGGGAGTGTGGTCTGGGCAAGGGAGTGTTGTCCCACTTTTTTTTATAGTGGTGATGGAGCTATGCTCGAGAAGCAAGGGGGAAAGAACAAAAACGAAAAAAATGATCTTTTTGTAGGATGATTATTGGGGGGTTGTATGGGGGGTG
>JAMZAV010012001.1:0-18521 GCA_024449915.1 Sweltsa coloradensis
CCCCCCTGACGCATTTACAAAATTTTAATTTATATTTTTCCTTCCGATAACGTCAGAGGGCCTCGTCCAAATGCAACGGCCCCGAAACACTTTCATTTGAACGTGGCCAAAAACCTTTTGGAAATTTTCTAAAAATAGTGGTTGGTCTATTGGGGTAAAGCATTTTTTTTTTAAATATCTTTCACAATTACAGCCCCGATCAGGTCATCTCGGCTCTACGGAACCAGGCAGCCCGAGGTGCATTTTTTGGGACGTACCGAAAGCGTTTTGGGAAAAAACCCTTTGTCCCAGATATTAACGAAAGGCGCAATAATTGTGCGACTGGGTTTTTTTTGGGCTCTATGGAACCAATAATTCAAGGATCATATTTTTACGTACTGGGAAAGCGTCCGGGAAAAACTTTTGTCCCGGATTTTTACGAAATGCGCAATAATTCTACGACCGGGTCGATTTTGGGCTCTACGGAACCGGGCGGTCGAGGATCATATTTTGACGTACCGGAAAAGCGTCCCAAAAAATTATGTTCCGGATCATTACAAATTGCACAATTATTGTCCGATTGGGTCCATCTCGGACTCTACGGAACCGCGCGGATGAGATACCCTAAAGTTGCCCGACCGCGAGGCTTTTAGTAGCTCGGGCATTTTTCGTCCGTCCGTCTATTGAACCAAGGGGACAAGACAAAAATTTCTCGTACCAGAAAAACGTCCCGGAAAATTTGTCGTACCGGTAATTTAAAATTTGCGTAATAATCAACTGATTTCGTAAAAAAATTCCACGTTACTTCGGAGCAGGGAGCAGGGTCCTGCGACGAACCGAAAGTGTGCCGAAAAACAAATTTCGCCAAAGTCTTCTGATTAACGACAAACGTGACCCGCAAACTACCACATTGCGGCCGTACGCGGGCCGATTTAAGAGTTTGTCGCGGCAACGAGGTTTTCAAACTAAGAGGAATTCCAGGTACGAGGTTTTCCAAGCCCTCCGCGCAGCGGCTTTCAAGCCGCGCGCAAGCGCGACTTGTCGTACATATACTGAGTCTGCTAACGCACATTTTGGGGCTGCCCGACTTTGGCGGACCAAAACGGGCGTTTCCCCACACCGGGGGCGGCCGACTTGGCAACGTTCACGACCGGAATTTATCTGGGATTTTGATAAAAAATACGTCCGACCCCTCGCGCCCCGGGTTCCACCCCTTTTGAAGAGTTTTTTCGAGTCGTGTCGAAAAATACCGAAAACACGGCGCCGCGCGGCGGACGACGCTGCGCCACAAATACACGCGCCACCCACTCGGCACGACCACCGGCGGATGCGCAAAGAACGGGGCAACAAACCCGTTATTTGTCTTTTTCGCCCATCTCTCTTCGTTTGGCCGTGGCGACGTGGTACATTTCGATTTTGTCGTTTCCCAAAACATTTCCCGGTTGTACAGGCCAATTTTGGCGGGGAAAATTTTTCCAAATTTTTCGTCACCACGTCATCTCTGAAGAAGTGCGTTTGCATCTGCCGAAATGGTCAACGGTTTTAAAAAAATGTCCGTGTTTCTTATTTTTGGCTCTTCTATTTTAAACTTTCCGTATTTTTTCAAAATTTTAAGTACACTCTAGAGCTTTGTTTTTTGGTGATTTCGAAAGCTTAGAGAAGGACGCACAAGAGAGTGGATAAATTGTCCCGGATTTTTTGTCCAATAACGAGAAAAAAATGAAAAACACAAACAAAACAGTTAATATACACCTTGCCACCTGGAAATATTCAAAATTTGAATTTTAACGGTTCTATAAAAAAAATCCAGCTTCATCACCTTTGGGAGGGATGTTTGTATAAGTAGAACAAAAGTTTGGGTACCGGGAATCGAAACCGTCGTAATGGAACAATGTTGAATGGCGTTTGGGACGTCGTTTTTTTTGCAAAGTTTTAACTTTAATGGTCCAAAATTCGTGGTAAATTTTTTTTTCACGAAAACTTAAATGGGCTTTCGGGACATCCGGGTCCTTCCCCTAGAATTTCAACACCACACACATTGTTCATTGTTTCTTTGCAGAGGCGATATGCCTCCGCGAGGTAAACAATGTGTAAATATTTATTTTTTAAATTTAAATTTTGCTTTAATGGAACACAATTAAAAAACGGGTCCAATCGGGTCCAAAAATTTTTTTTGTGGTACCATAAAAATCGTTCAAGAGTCGGGCAATGCGAATAGAAAAGTTTTAGCTCTTCGTTATTACCCCCAGTGGTCGAAAATAAATCGGAATTGAATTTTCACACATTACCACATCACATTATTACATTATCTGGCATCGATTTCGCCCCAAAATGCCCACTTTGACGAGTGTACCTCATAGTAGTATTTTTTGGGGAAAACTAAAAATATTGCCCAGTAAGCACGGTACCTTAACCTACATTTCGATAACAAACACTTTGTGGTTTGTGACATTCGCACGTGTTTTTTCCTTCCGACTGATAATCACTGTGTTGTTGTTTAATAATGTATAATTATTTTCTTCTTTTGCATGCTTTTCGTGAATGCCCTGAAACGGACCCTATTTTGACTTTTATGTCCCTACCGTGTTTGACTAATTCAATAATACGATGAACAAACTTAATAACAAAATTAACTTCGTCTCACTTTTTAAAGGTCCTGAGCGCCGAAATTGCACTTGAAAATTAATTTGTAATTCAAAAACGTCAAATAAATTATTATCATTTAACATTTTGCATGCTTACTGTGTTCGGGTGATACTGAGACGCTATTTGTAGCAAAATCTATATATATCTCAAGTGTTGTAAGAAGATGTGCAAAGTTGCTCAGTGTTTCTAGAGGCTCTGAAAGGGTGAGGCCTACATCAATATCACTGCTTGAACACGGCTCATGAGGAAGATAATGACATTCAAAAACCAAAACAACACATATTAATATAGAACTTGACAAGATCTACAGAAGGGTATGCGTGCTAGACATTCACCAGGTCAAAGGGTTTTTGAAAGAGGCAATTTTGAGTAGTTGAAATATATATAAATGTAAATAAAAAGTTAATTTTAAGATTATTATATTTTCTATAAATCAATGAACCACTACAGGGGTCGAGTTATGATAAAGGGGCAATCGAGGACATTAACAACTGTTGAGGGCAATCCCAGACTATTTCTGGGGGGAGGCTGTGGGGGAATGTTAAGTCGAGTTTCCAATACTTAAACCTCAAATATTTAGTGAAATGTATTAACTTTTTTCGGTTTTTACGTCACTGGACCACGTCCAAGGCATCCGAATTTCGAGGACTGTTTTGATTAAACGCCGCAATGACACAGTTTGTGGAGGGGGGTGGGGGAAATTTGGAAATGGAAATTAATACATTTGATCAATATCTTCAAGCCTATTGCAAAAACTATGTTAAATACCAGTATTTCCGTCGTCATGGTCCATGATGAAGGAATGTGAAGGAGGGGGCAAGAAGGGGGGGGGGGTGTAAAGTCGAGTCGTGTTTACAATACAGAAATTTATTAACTTTTTTTGGTTTTGTTCATTCCAATTACGTCACAGGGCCGCGTCAAAGGCATCCGACTTTCGAGAACTGTTTTGACTAGTCTGCGCAATGACATAGATTTGGCGGGCAGAAGAGAATCAGTTACAAACAAACACGACAGGGACTGCAGGACGGCTAAAAACGTAACGATTTAAATTTTTTCACTGGGAAATGACGTGTTTTGACCCAGGGCTACCGTCAACCATTTTGGGGTGCCAAAGGGGAATTTTGGATTTAAATTTTTTTCATTTGGAGTTTTTCGCCGAACCGAACACGTCAGCGGGCAAGGTCTAAAAACATAGTCAGGATCTGTCAAATTTTAGGCGTGTGCAAACAATTTCCTTGAATTTCTCAAAAAAGTGGTTTGTCATTTTGGGGGGGATCTAAAAAATATTTCTTTTTGTCATAACTCGGGCAGTTCTTCTCCGATAAGGGCCATCCTGGGCTCTACGGAACCGGACTGACGAGGCCCATTTCTTCGTATTATGGAATAGCGTCCCGGAAAATTCAATGTTCTGGAAAAACCCGGAAAAAGTACAAAAGTTGTCCGATTTGCAAAATTTTTTTCCACAATGTTTCGGAGGTCGAAGCGAGTCCGTAAGTATTTCGGAAAATCGTTGGTCATTTTTGGGAAATCCGAAAACATTACTTTTGTTAATCATTTTTGCAATTGTTGTCCGATCTACGCCATCTCAGACACTACGGAACCGGACGTCAGACGCCGACATTTTAGCGTCCCGGAAAAGCGTCCAGGAAAATTGGGCGTCCCGGAAAAACCCGGAAAATATTAAGTGGTATCAAAATCAAAAAATGTTTTTTAACAAGTGCCAGGAGGCCTAGGTGAGTCCGAAAGCGTCGTGCAAAATCGAACGTCAATTTTGGAAAATCCAAAAAACATTTCTTTTCTCAACAACTCGGGCAATTGTGGGGGGGGGGAGGGGGCTATTTTGGAAATGGGAATTAATACATATTATCAACATCTTCCAGCTTTTTGCGGAAACTAGGTTTAATTCAGCATTTACATCGTGATGGGCCATGATGTGGGTATATGATGTAGGAAGAGGGGTAAGGGGGTGTAAAGTAGAGTTTTCAATACATAAACTTTGAATATTTAGTAAAATTTATTAACTTTTTCCGGATTTGCTCTTTCCAATTACGTCACAGGGCCGCGTCCAAGACATCCGATTTTCGAGGACTGTTTTTACAAGACCCTGCAATGACAGTTTGAAAGGAAGGGGACGGGGTTGGGGGGGGCTAGATTTTGGAAATGGAAATTAATACATTTGATCAATATCTTCATGCCATTTCAATTTTGGGGCGATACCAATGGCGTCAGAGGGATTTTCGGCCCATATACTAAATTATTTTATTTTAAAATAGTTGGTCTATTTTGGAAAATCAAAAAAACAATGTTTCTTTTAATAGCTCTGGCAATTTTCGTCCGATAGGGTCCATCTTGGGGTCTTTGGAACCGTATTGGTCGGACGCAGCAGTGGTTATTAACAGGGGTTATTTTTAAAGTCAAAACAGTGATCCGAGCATTCCATCACCCTTATAAGGGCATTTTTAAAAATTATAATTTATCAGCAGTTACGGCCCCGAAACACCTTCATTTGATTGTGGCAAAAAACCATTGTGGAATTTCTCAAAATAGTATTTGTGGTCATTTTGGGGGAAAACTTTTCTTTTTCTTTTTTTTTCTTCCACGAGGCGTCAGAGGGTCGCATCAGAGGTTATGGCATTAATACTAAATTCTTTTCTTTTTAAATCGTTTTGGGAAATCCAAAAAACATTGTTTCTTTGAATAGCTCCGGCAATTTTCGACCGATCGGGTCCATCTTGGGCTCTATGGAACCGAATCGGTCCGCGCAGCAGGGGTTGTTAACAGGGGCAATTTTGCAAGTCAAAACAGTGATCTGAGCATTCCTTCACCCTTTTTGGGGCATTTTGAAAAATTTTAATTCATATTTTTCCTATCGATTACGTCAGAGCGCCCTGTCCAAGGCTTCGGCCCCGAAACACCTCCCCCATTTCCAATGGTCGGTCAAATTGGGGTAAAACTTTGTTTTATTTATATCTACCACATCTACAGTCCGATCGGGTTAATCTCGGGCTCTACGGAACCGGGTGGACGTAGTGCATATTTTGACAAAAAGGAAAAGTGTCCCGGAATAAACTTTTGTCCCGGATTTTGACGAAAGGCGCAGTAATCGTCAGATCTTTGTCCATCTCGGGCTCTACGGAACCGTGCGGGCGGAGCAAAGATTTACACACACCGGAAATGCGTCACGGAATTTTTTTTCTTGTTTTGTTCTTTTGGGTGGAGGGCAGGGTTTGACGGCGTATTGAAAGTGTACCGGAAAACAAATTTGTCCCAAGGTTTCGGATGAACGACAAATGTGAACCGCAAAGTACCGTATCGCGGCGGTACGCGGGCCGATTCTCGAGTTTGTAGCGTCAACGAGGTTTATTAGTACGAGGTTTTCCATTCCCTCCGCGCAGCGGCTTTCAAGCAGCGTGTAAGCGCGACTTGTCTAACTATTAATACTACGTTAACTCTGGACTGGGCGCGGAAAGCGAGTTTTTCCACGCAAGACGTTTTCCGCCAGGAGCGGGATAAAGCGTACATTTTGGACGCTCCTCCACGAGAAAGATCGAATTTTCGAAAAAAATACCCGCGACCCGAAAAAAATTGCTTCCGGGTCAAAAAGTCAAAAATCCGAAAAAACTGGTTTTTGGCATTTTTGTACTCGCGGTTGCCGCCCCAAGTAAGCTGCCCCAAACGTCGACGGTTTCCACGTGTTCGAAATAATTACGGTACAAAACCGGAAGGGTTCCGGGCCACTTTTATACTTTGGCCGGGACGGCGAAAAAATTTAAAATTTTTTAACGAGAAAATTTTAAAAAAAACAGGATATTACTTGGAGCATTCCCAAAATTTTTTTTGTTTTAACGTGTAACAAAAAAAAACCGGCGGCTTGGGGGGAAAAAAATTTTGAAAAACTTCTTTCTCTTTTTATGGGACATTGTTTGGATTTTTCCCTTCCAAATTTTTGGAAATTTTGGTTTCGGTAAGCCCCAAAATTTCCAATTTCAAAAACCAAAGAATTGGGGAACAATTTTTAAAAAATTGTCCCCTTTTCTTTTCAAAATGGGCGAAAAAAAATTTCCCCAAAGTGGAATTTGGGAAAATTTTACAGTGCAATTTAAAAAAATAAAAAATCGCTTCCTGGTTATTTCCGCAACCGGGGAAATTAAGTAGAGGAATGATAAGGATTTTAATAAAATTAGTTGGAACCTTGGTTCGAACCCCGGATCAGTAGATGCCTTCGAAACGATTCGGGACACTTTTTTACCGTTGATTTCCTTTAAAATCTAAAAAGATGGGACACATTTTTTTCTAAAATTAAAGGTGGTTTATGACCAATTGGGCCTTTCGATAATCGTGAAAACCAAACATGACCCATTTGTAGCATTTTATAAGTTATGGACCCCCCAAATTGGGGCGTTGTCTTTTTGGCTTCAAAAAATCATATTTTTTTTCTCACGGTTGCCGCCCCAAAATAGCTTTGCACCCCAACCCGACGGACGGCCCCGTTTGGAATCTTTTGGGTTACAAGCACCGTAGGGTTTTAGGCCGTTCCAATACTTTTGGGCCCGGGGGGAAGATGAACATTTTGAAATGCGCTGGAATTTTGAAAAAAGTTAAATTGCTGTTTAAATAAAAAATGTAAAAAAGAATTTTCAAATTCACTTACGGGGTGTGGAAGTGCCCCTGCGGAGTTAGCGGGGGTCCAGACGGAAAATGTGTTTTTACCTTTTCTTTTTCGGAACATTGTTTGGATTTTTCCATTTTCCATTTTTTTAAAAATTTTGGGTCCGGTTAGAGCCTTCCGAGGTTTTGAACAATTCCGAAAGCAATTTAAATAGCAAACGGGTTAAAACCAAAATTGCCCGATATTCTTTCCGATTGCGAGGGAAAAAATGCAAAGTTGGAATTTTTTAACATTTTGCAGTGCAACTTTAAAGTTTAAAATTTTGGTTTTCTCGGTTCGATTTGGAACGACAAAAGGGTCGTTAATGTAGCGGAAGAATAAAGGAATTAAATAAAATTGGGTTTTGAGGAACCTGTGGTTCGAACCCGGGTTAGGGGAAGCCTTGAGTTCGGTCCGGGCCACTTTTTGATAGTAAACATTTTGCATTCAGGTCACAAAAAGCACGGTAATATTTTTTGTAAATTTCAAGAATTGTTTAAAAACCACTGTATCCCATCTTACGGAAAAGTGGTTTGAATGAAGCCGTACAAAGCGAAGCGAGTGAAAGCGAAAAACTCATTTCACTGGACCCCCTCAAAAATTTAGCTTTCGTGTTTTTTTTTTTTTTCGTTTGTTTTTTCCATTGGTTTGTTCCTGGGCCCAAAACGGCAAACGGCAAAATATGCCGGATTCTTTGATGAAAATTTGAACAAGGTCCTTCGAAATCTTCTGAACTTAGACTTGGCCCCGATCCTGGTTTTTGGGTACAATCGAAGAAATATTTCTCATGAATATCGTTTTCGTTGTTGATTTTTTTCAAATTTAGAGTGCGATATTTTACGTCCAATTTGGCGCCTGAAATTTCTGACCAAAACGGGCTGGCCTTACAAACGTCATATTTCCAAATGGCCCATTAACAAAGTATGGTGATGTTTGCTTTCCTGAAAAGAAAAATGAAAAGAATTTTAGCGGAAGTCGAGAGCAAACTTTTAATTACACGGGTTTTTTTGACTTTTGTGCGATTTTTCGTGCCATTTTGACCGAATTTTCTGACACAAAACGGGTGGCTTACAACGTTTCATTATTTACATTGGAATCCATTAATGTTTTGTTTGTGTTTGGGAGTAGGGGTTTTGAAAAGAAAAAAATTTTGAATAAAATTAGCCAGAATCCATAGAAAAAAGCTTTTAATACAAGGGTCTTTTTTATGCTAAAATAATACATTTGAAGGGAAAAAAAACTTGACAACATTCACCTACAATGCGTAGGCACAAAACAAACCCCGCAAAAAAATAAATAAAGTTTTAAAGGGAAGAATAAAATAAAGATTTAAAAAGCTCATCCTCAACGCGGCGGGGACTTGGAGCGCTTTCCCCAGTCTACCAAAACATCACGCATTTTTTGGGACGGTTTTTGGGTTTTTGAAGGAAGGGGGGGGGGGGAGAAACAAGGAAATTTGGCGATTACACCCAACCATTTTTCCAACCATTCTTTCCAATCCCCGGGCGCAAAAAAAAACCCCCCACTTAAAAATTTTTTAAACCTCGTCAGTGAATTTTTAGCTAATTTTACTGATCCCCCAACATATTAATAAAATGCCGTGGAAGAGGCTCCCCCCACAGAAAATCAAACACTTTCATTATAAGGGAAATATTTTTTTTGCTATTAATTTGATGTAATAAGTCAGGCATTGAGTCGTTTTAAGTTGGGGGGCTCCCCCCCTTGGGAAAAAATTTTTTTTTTAAATACAGTAAGAATGTCCTAAAAAACTCCAGATATGAAAAAATGCACATCGTAACATCATGAAAATAGAAAAACGTTTAGACAGCCTTAGTGCAACGAGGGGAAGCATAAAAAACTTCCCCCCAAAAGTGGGGGGTTAGCCCGCCTAGGTGCAACCAAAGTACGAGACGACAATTTTATACTTCCACTAATAAAAATAAAAGTTTTAAAATTAAAAACCCGGGCTTCCTTTTTCGGTTGGGCAGTGGCGGGGGCTTTGGGGGGGGGGGGAAAAGTCAAGTCAACCCAACACGCCCCAGGGAAAAACGAAGAAAAAAAGTGGCGAGGAGTGGGGTTTTGGGGGGGGGGGAGAAGTCGAGTTTTATAAAGAAAAACCTTAATTATTCAGTGAAAAATTTTATTTTTAAATTTTTTCCCCCGTAAAATCCAAATTTTTGGGACTGTTTTGTGTTTTGATTGCCCCCTTGACACTGTTTTTTTGGTTTTTGTGTGGGGGGGGGGGGGGGGGGGGGTTTTTTAAATTTTCCCCCCAAAATTTCAAAACCCCCCCATTTTTGGGTTTTTTGGCCCCCAGGGGGTTTTTACGGCCCAACCAATTTTTTTTTTTTTTTTGTTTCTTTTTAAATGGTTTTTTTTACCAATTTTTGGGAAAACCCCAAAAAACATTGGGGTTTTTTTTAAGTAAATTTTTTGTCAAAACGGGGTTCCTCCCCTTTTGCTTTAAAATTTAATAACTTTTTTTTATTTTTGGGGGGGGAAAATTTTTTTTAAAAATTCCCCCCAAAAAATGCTCAAAGGGTTGGGGCCCCCCTTTTTTTGGGGCTTTTTTTTTTTTTTTAATTTTAAATTTTTTTCCCTTTCCCATTACTCCCCCGGGGGGGGGGGGCTTCCCCCCCCCAAAAAATTTCATTTCTTGGTTGTTTTTTTCCCGGTTTTCTCCGGCGGCAAACGTTTGGGCCCGAAGATTTTAAGACTTACCGTAAAAATTTTATTTTTTTTTGTTCTCGGGGAAAAATTTTTCGTTGCCAAAATTTTTGAATTCCAGGGCATTTGTGGATAAACTTTTTTTTCTTTTTTATTATATCTTCCACAACTACGTACATCAGACATCTCGAGCTCTACGAACCGGACGGACGGGGGCATATTTTGATAACCCGGAAAATGTCAACGGAAAACTTTTGTCCAGGTTTATAAAAAAATTCGTATGTCTGATCCTTCCATCTTGGGCCTTTGCGGATCTGCGCGGACGAGGCGAAGATTTAGACTTCCGTAAAAATATTTTGTCTCGATTGTCCCCCACCCAAAAAATTTCCCCACATTTCACAAAAGGTACAAAATTATCAATATCGAAAATCATTTTGCCGTACTTAGAGGCGGCGTCTGAAAGTGTCCCCGAAAACAAATTTTTCACAGTTCTTCGGATAAAACGACAAACGTTACCCGAAAAACTATCGTATCGGGGGGGCCTTACGCGGACCGATTCGCATTTTGTCGCGTCAAGGGTTTTTCCAACGCGAGTATTCCGATACGAGGTTTTCCCACCCCTCCCCCGTAGCGGCTTCAAGCCGCGCGCAAGCGCGACTTGTCTAACTATTAATACTACGTTAACTCTGGACAGCGCGCGGAAAGTAAGTTTTTCCACGCAAGACGTTTTCTCCGCCAAGTAGCGTGATAAACGCGCACATTTTTTACGCTTCTCCACGAGAAAAGATCGAAATTTCCGAAAAAAAAATACCCGCGACCCAACAAAAATTTGCTTCCGGGTCAAAAAGTAAAAAATCGCGAAAAACGTCATTTTTGACAGTTTTTGTACTCGCGGTGGCAGCGCCCAAAGTATGCTATACACCCAAACGTCGACGGTTCCTACGCGTTCGAAATAATTACGGGTACAACCACCGCGAAGGGTTCCGGGCCGACTATCATACTTTGGCCGGGACGGCGATAAACAATTTGGATTTGGAAACGAGAAAATTTTATAAAAACGCAGATATCCCTTGGAGCTTCCCAAATTTTCGTTTTTTTTTTAACGTGTATACATTAACAAAACTGGCGGCCTGGGGAAAAAACATTTCGGAAAAACGTTTCGTTCTCTTTTTATGGGACATTGTTTGGATTTTTGGGTTTTTCCAAATTTTTGGAAATTTCGGGTTCACGGTAAAGCCCCAAGTTTGCCAATTACAAAAGCCAATGAAATTGGGGTAACAAGCTTCAAAAAAATTGGCCCCCTTTTCTTTTTCAAATGGGCGAAAAAAATTCCCAAAAAAACCCAATTTTTTAAATTTGACAGTGCAATTTAAAAAAATTAAAAAAATCGACTTCCCTAGGTTTTTAATTTTCCGCTACCAAGGGCACTTAATGTAGAAAAATGATGAAGGAATTTTAATAAAATTAGTTGAGAACCTTGGTTCGAACCCCGGATCAGTAGATGCCTTTCGAAAAACCGATTCGGGACACTTTTTACAGTATGAGTTTCATTGAAAATCGTAAGAGCATGGTACCATTTTTTCTAAAATTCACAAGTGGTTTAAAGGCATCGATCGGACCTTTACGATAATCGTGATACCAAACATGCCCATTTTGTAGCATTTGTATGTTAGTTATGGAACCCCCCAAAATTTGGGACATGCGTTTTCCGTTTTGGCATCAAAATCATAATATTTTTCTCACGGTTGCCGTTTCCAAAGTACGTTTTGCACCCGAACGCCGAGGGTACGTGCCGTTTGGAAAATCTTTCCGGGAAACAAGCACCATTGGGGGTTTGAGAGCCGTTACAATACTTTTCCAGGGGGTGACGATGAACATTTGAAATGCGCGTAATTTTGAAAAAAGTTAAACTTGCTGTTTTAAATAAAAATTCAAAAAAAAACTGAATTTTCAAATTCACTTACAGCGTGTGTGAAGTGCCCGTGCGAGTTAACGGGGGGGGTCCAGACGGCACAAATGTTTTACCGTTTTCTTTTTTTGGACATTGTTTGGATTTTCCATTTTCCTTTTTTTTAAATTTATAAATGCGTGGTAGAGCCACCGGTTTGACAATTCTGAAAGCCAATGAATAGCGAACGGGTTAAAACCAAATTGCCCCGATATTTTTTTTCCGATTGCGAGGGAAAAAATCGCAATGTTGGAAATTTTTTAACATTTTGCAGTGCAACTTTAAAGTTTAAAATTTGGTTTTCCTCTGTTCGATTTGGAACGACAAAGGCTCGTTAATGTAGCGGAAGAATGAAGGAATGTAAATAAATTGGGTTTTTTGAGAACCTGGGTCAAACCCGGGTTAGGGCGAAGCCTTCGAGCTCGGTCCGGGACACTTTTGATAGTTAAATTTTGGGCATTAAAGGTCACTAAAGCACGGTAAATATTTTTTGTAAAATTCACAAATAAAAAAACCTCTGTATCGATCTTTACGGAAATTGTCTACCAAACATCTCGCATTTGGTTACGTTTGAAGGGTAGACAGTGGAGGAGACAAGATTGCAGTGCGTGGCCCTGGTTTTGCTTTTGAAAAAAAACATTTTTTTACTACATGCTCTTTTTGAATGCCCTAAAACGGGCCCTTTTTGGACTTTATGTCCCTACCATGTGCTGTCTTATTTTTTAACAAGATCAAATTTTAAAAAAAATTACTTCGACTCCAATTTCGAATGTCCTGAGCGCCAAATCGGCACTCAAACGTGGCTTGTAAAACCAAGGCCGTTAAAAAAAACGCCCATTTTCGTATGCATGGAAAATAATAAACTTCATTTAAGGGATATGCCTTCAACGTTCGATTCCCTTTGTTGGCTTATAAAATACGTCAAAAGGTTTGGAAAATACGGCCAACCAACTTTCTCAACCCCTTCGTTTTCAGATCCTAGCCGCAAAAAACGCACATTAAAATTGGGGTCATTCTCGTCAGTGTATTTTTTACGCAAATTTATACTGATCAAAACAATAAAAAATATATTGCGTTCGTTAGCTTGCAAGAGGTTTCCCAACAGAACAAACAAACACGTACATTATAAAAATCTTTTTTTAGCTATGAAGCCCATGTAATTTGTCAGACATTGAGTAGGGGGCTCTGATTGGGGAACTTTTTTTTAATTCCAGTCATGAATGTCCATATAAACTCTATGCACGTGCACATCGATAACATCAGGGCATAGAAGCGTTTAGACAGCCTTAGAAAATTCGAGACAACATAGACTTCCACCAACAGTGGGGTTCAGCCGCCTAAGTACAACAAAGTATCGAGACGACTAAGACTTCCACTAATAGAAATCAATGTTTCATACTATAGCGACTTCCTTTACGGTTGGGCATTGGCGGCTTTTGGGGTGGGGGGGGGGGGGGGGGGGGGGGAAAAGTCAACTCAACGAACACAACGGGGAATCGAGGGGAAACAAAGTGGCGAGGAGTGATTGGGGGAGGGGTAGGGGGGGGAGTCGAGTTTTTATAATATCTAAACCTTGATTATTCAGTGAAATTTACTAACTTTTTTCAGTACGAATCCGAATTTCGAGGACTGGTTTTGACTGACCCCACAATGACACTATTTGGTGGGGGGGGGGGGGGGGCCAGGGGGGTTTTTATGGAAATAGAATTAAGACATTTCATTATATCTTCAGCCATTTCATTTTTGTGGCGTTTCCAATGGCGTCAGAGGCTGCATCAGAGGTTACGGCCCTAATACTAATATATTTTAAGTTTCTTTTAAAATATTTTTTGTCTTTTTTGGAAAATCCAAAAGCATTGATTCTTTTATAGCTCGGCAATTTTCTTCCGATCGGGCCCATCTCGGGCTCTATGGATCTGTTTAAGTCAAGCACAGCAGTGGTTTATTACAGGGGTAATTTTTGAAGAAAAAACAGGTGATCCGGCATTCCGTCACCCTTTTAGGGCATTTGTCAAAATTTAAAATTTTTTTTCCCCTTCCGATTACGTCAGGGGGCCCGCATTCCTCAAATCACCTTCATTTCAACGTGGCCTTTTTTTTAATTTCTTAAAAGAGTAGCTGTTGGTCATTTTGGGATAAACATTTTCTTTTTTGTCATTTAACGGATATGCCTTCAACAATTCTACTATACTTTTGTTGGCTTAAAAAAATACGTCAAAGGTTCGGCGATTACGCCCAACAACATCTCAACCCTTCGTTTTCAGATCCTGGGCGAAAAAAAACGCAAATTAAATTTTAATATTATATTATTTCGAAAAAATTGTTTAAGTGGGTCAATTTTTTACACGCTGAGGATGGCGATCACAGTCCCACCAGAGTCCGAACTATTGTCCAGGAAAAAATTTCTCCCAAAATTTACACAAAGGCGTAAAATTATCATTTCGAAAATCATTTTGAACCGTACTTAGAGGCGGCGAACAGCGTCCGGCGGCGTACTGAAGTGTTCCCGGAAAACAAATTTGTCCCAGGACTTCGAAAAAAAGACCAAAAGTTTTCCCGCAAACTATACCGTATCGCGGCCGTAAAGCGGACTGATTCGTGATTTTTTTCGCGTCAACGAGGTTTTCAAAAAACGAGGTATTCCGAGTACGAGGTTTTCCCGCCCTCCGCGTAGCGGCTGTCCCCGGAAAAAAACATTTGTCCCCAGGACTTCGGATTAACGACAAACGTTACCCGCAACTACCGTAACGCGGCCCTACGCGGACCGATTCGCGATTTTGGTCGCGGCAACGAGGTTTTCAAACTACGAGGTATTCCGAGTACGAGGTTTTTCCACGCCCGCCACGTAGCGGCCTGCAAGCCGCGCTTGCGCGACTTTCTAACTTTTATTACTACGTTAACTTTGGGCTGGCGGCGGAAACCGAGTTTTTCCACGCAAGACGTTTTTTGCCGCCAAGGAGCGTGATAAACGCGTACATTTTGGACGCTCCTCCACGAGGGAAAAAATCGACTTTTTCGAACAAAAAAAACCCGCGACACGACAAAAATTGCTTCCGGGGTCAAAAAGTCAAAAATCGCGAAAAAAATCGTTTTTGACAGTTTTTGTAAATCGCGGTTTTCCGCGGGCCCCAAAATATGCTACGCACCCAATCGTCGACGGTTCCTACGCGTTCGAAAAAATTACGGGTACAAGCACCGCAAGGGTCTCGGGCCGACTATCATACTTTGGCCGGGACGGCGAAACAAATTGGATTTGGAAACGAGAAAATTTTATAAAAATCGCAGATATTACTTGGAGCATTCCCCAATTTTCGTTTTTTGTTTTAACGTGTAAACATTAAAAAAAACGGGCGGCCTGGTGAAAAACATTTTCGGAAAAACGTTTCATTCCCCTTTTTATGGGACAAATTTTTTGGATTTTCGGTTCCAAATTTTTGGAAAATTTTTTGGGTTCACGGTTAAAACCCCAAAGTTTGCCAATTACAAAGCCAATGAATTGGGTAACAAGCTTTTAAAAAATTTGGTTCACTCTTCTTTTTCAAATGGGCATAAAAAATTCCAAATTTGGACAATTTTGAAAATTTGACAGTGCAATTTAAAAAATAAAAAAGTCGACTTTCCCTAGGTTTAATTTCGCTAAAACCAAGGCACATTTATGTAGAGAAATGACGAAGGAATTTTATTAAAAATTTGTTTGAAACCCTTTGGGTTCGAACGCCGGATCAGTAAAATGCCTTCGAACACGATTCGGGAACACTTTTTTACATATGGTTTTCATTTAAAATCGTAAAAGCATGGTACACATTTTTTTCTAAAATTCACAAGTGGTTTAAAGGCATCGATCGACCTTTACGATAATTCGTGATACCAAACATGGGCCCTTTTGTAGCATTTGTTATTAGTTATGGAACCCCCCAATTGACATGCGTGTCCGTTTTGGCAATAAAGAAGTCATAATTATTTTATCTCACGGTTGCCGCGCCCAAGTAGGCTTTGCACCCGAACGCCGACGGTACGGGCGCGTTTGGAATCTTTCCGGGGACAAGCCCGTTAGGGGTTTTAGGGCCGTTACAATACTTTAGCCGGGGTGCGATGAAAAATTTTGAAATAAACAATGCTATTCCAGAGCACTCTTACCGATATTTTGATTGTCAACGGAAAATGGCTAAAGTTGGTTGGATGAAAGATGAACTTGAATAAAAAAGGAAAAATAAAATTTTTGTTTGGACGGGACAAAAGCTCTATTTTGCAAATTTTATGCAATTTTGGGTCATTACGGAAATGAATGTTTTAGATGCAATATTTAATTTTAGCTATTATTTTTTTATTGCTTCAACACACCTTTTTCTCTGGACGGTACAAGGGAAACTATTTTATGTAATAACTTTTGATGAATAATTTTTTTTGTGTTCGTGTTTCAAACTCTTTTTTGTAACATGTGAAAAAAATCGTACACGAACATTATTTCAGAAAATTCTTTTCCCTTATACTCAGTCCAAAGACAAAGTTGTTTTTTAAGCAATAAAAAAAAATCATAGCTAAAATTAAACATTGCATCCAAAACATTTATTTCCGTAATGACCCAAAATTTGCATATAATGGCCAAAAATAGAGCTTTTGTCCCGTCCAAAAAAAAAGGTATTTTTTTTCCTTTTTTATTAAGGTTTATCTTTCATCCAACCAACTTTTAGCCATTTTTTCCCTTGACTTTCAAAATATTGGTAAAAATGCTCTGGAATAGCCTTAAATAAAAAATTCTAAAAAAATCCTGATTTTCAAATTTACTTACCGCCCGTGCGCCCCTGCGTGCCCGTGCTGAGATAACGCGGGGGTCCAGACAGCAAAATTTTACCGTTTTTTTTGGACATTGTTTGGATTTCCTTTTCCATTATTTTGAAATTTTTAGATGCTGGTAGAGCCACGAGATTTGACAATTCTGAAAGCCCAATGAAATAGCGAAATGGTTAAAACCAAATTTGCCCTGATATTTCTTTCCGATTGCGAGGGAAAAATCGCAAAGTTGGAAATTTTTTTTAACTTTTGCAGTGCACTTTACAAATTTAAATTTGGTTTTCCTCGGTTCGATTTGGAACGACAAAGCTCGTTAATGTAGCGGAAGAATAAAGGAATGTAAAAAAAATTGGTTTGAGAACCTGTGCTCGAACCCGGGTTTGGTGGAAGCCTTTGAGTTCTTTCCGGGACACTTTTAGTTAGTTGGATTACATTTCTGTCAAGGTCAGGAACCGTTTTCCCGAGTATTGACGGGAATGTGGCTCATGACGTGGCGCAGGGAATGTATCGATAGCAGCATTTGCTACAAGTGCGTATAAAGTGGCGTCTTTCACATCAGAGTCCCGAACAATTGTCCCAGGAAAACCTTTCTCACACATTTTACCAAAAGACGTAAAAACGTCCGATTTCGAAAATCATTTTTCAACGTACTTAAGGCGGCGGACAGCGTCCGGCGGCGAAACCCAAGTGTCCCGTAAAACAAATTGGTCCCAGGACTTTGATAAACGACAACGTTACCCGCAAACTACCGATTCGCGGCCGTAAACGGACCGTCGCGATTTTGTCCCCATCAACAGGTTTTCAAAAACGAGGTATTTCGAGTACAGGTTTTCCCCGCCCTCCGCGTAGCGGCTTCAAGCCACGCTTTTGCGATTGTCGGGATCGTATCGTATGTATCGTATCGTATCGTATCGTATCTATCGTATCGATCGTATCGTTCGTAGGGGGGGAGTATCGTATCGTATGAGTTTATCGTATCGTAATTTGTATTATTATGTATGTTGTATTACCATATTTCGCGTCTGAAAGCATTTCGCGGCGGCCGGGCTTTTGGCGGACCGAAACGGCGTTTCCCCCCTCCGTGGCGGCCGACTCGGGGACGTACAGACCGGAATTTATCTGGTTTTGATAAAAATACGTTTTGACCCCTCGCGCCCCGGGTTCCACCCTTTTTTTGACGAGTTTTTTCGAGCCCGGGCGAAATTCCGAAACACGCCCCCGCGCGGCGGACCTAGCCTGCGCCGCGAGTACGGGGCGCCCCCACTCGACACGACCACCGGCGGGTGCGCAAAGAAGGGCAACAACCCGCCATTTTACTTTTTCGCCATCCCTCTTCGTTTGGCCGCGGCGACGTGGTCATTTCATTTTGTCGTTTCCAAAACATTTCCCGGTTTTGTTTCGGGCCAATTTTGGCGGGTAAAATTTTTCCAAATTTTTCGTCACACGTACTCTTGAGAAGTGCATTTTGCATTTTGCCGAAATGGTAAACGGTTTAAAAAATGTCCCGTGTTTCTTATTTTTGGCTCTTCATTTTAAAATTTCCGAATTTTTTAAAATTTTGGGGAAATTCTAGAGCTTGTTCTTTGCGATTTCGTAAGCTAGAGAAAGACGCACAGGAGGGGGATAAATTGTCCGATTTTGCGTCAAAACGAGAAAAAATTTAAAAACAAACAACGTTCATTTACACCTTGCACCTGGAAATTCAAATTCGATTTTTAACGATTCTATAAAAAAACATGGCATTGAGTTTATGGTGATAAAGTACCTTTTGAAAAAAAGTTGGAAAGTTGACAGAAATCCTAAAAAATAAATTTTTAATTAGATTTTTACGGAAAAATTCAC
>JAMZAV010012002.1:0-19610 GCA_024449915.1 Sweltsa coloradensis
ATATCTAATCGCCCTGACTCTAGTGATTGTGTACATACTTGCAGCTGGAGCAGAGCGTGGCTAGCGCGTGTAACAGGGTCTCCCTTGCCGTTCCAGTCCAGCTTTGAGTCCGATACCAGGATGTTGACCAGCGACTAGCCTACTATAGGTGTTAAGATATCTGTCGCCCTGCTCTAAGTGATTGTGTACATACTTGCAGCGGGAGCAGAGCGTGGCTAGCCGTGTAGCCGGGTCTCCTTGCGTGCCAGGATCCCGGCGTTGAGTCGATACCCAGGCTGTTGACCAGCGACTAGGCCTACTATAGGTGTTAAGATATCTATCGCCCTGCTCTAGTGGATTGGGGTACAACTTGCAGCTGGAGTCAAGCGTGGCTACGCGTGTAGCAGGTGTCTTCCTTGCCGTGCCAGGTCCCGCCGTTGAGTTCGTTATACCAGGATGTTGACCAGCGACTAGCTACTATAGATGTTAAGATCTCTATCGCCCTGCTCTATGATTGTGTACATACTTGCATCTGGAGCAAGCGCGTGAGCTAGCGCGTGTAGCAGAGTCTCCTTGCCCGTGCCAGTCCGGCCGTTTAGTTCCGGATACCATGATGTTGGACCACGACTAGCCTACTATATGATGTTAAGATATCTAATCGCCCTGCTCTAGTGATTTGCGTACATACTTGCAGCTGGAGCATAGTGTGGCTAGCGCGTGAAGCAGGGTCTCCTTGCCAGTGCCAGGTCCGGCCGTTGAGTCCGGATACCAGGATGTTGACCAGCGACGTCCCTGTTGTTCGGCCGACACGCTGGGCCGACCTTGGTGGCCCAGTGCGACACAGAGTTTTGCCGCCTAGCAGAGATTATTTTGTGTAACTTTCATTTCCGGTGAGGGCCTTTTTTATATTTTCCATGCATCATTCAAATTCAATAGCATTTTTCATAATCAAGTCAAGAATGTAAAAAATGTGACAATTTGAAAACAATTTTTGATCATCAAATATGTGCAACATTTTGGTACCAAATAAAAGTGGAGCTGTGATTTGAAGTTTGAATTTGAATATGAACATAATTATGAATTACAAAGGTAAAAGTGAGTCTCCTGCTTGCCGGCAGCCGCCTTAACCACTCGTACTTAATTGTAACTTCTGGATTGTTGGTGCATTACTATAAGATCTGAATTGATTTAAAACAGCAATACAAAAAATCTGCTGTCTTTGATACATTTAACAATGTGACTTCACAGCCCTGGCTCTATCCCTTTAAGCCCTACGTGCCTCACGCTGCCTATGAAGTCACGTCGCAACCTTTACCGACACCACCTTGCCCGAGGACCCTCACCAGCGCCAGATGTGATTCACTTCGTGACTCACCAATTGGAGGCCACTTTAGTTCGGGGGTGGTGTAGGCGAAGGTCACCCGTCCTAACCCTATGCCTGACTCGCTTCCTTGGCCCCTATGCTTAGCTCGCGGAGAGCTGAGACTAACCAAAACCCGGGACAGCCCGAAAACAAATCGAAAACAACAACAACGCACACAAAAACCAAAAACACAACCAACCAGAGTGTATCGCGACATGCCACTAGCACGGTCCAGTATCACTACCCACTTGGGGTAAGAGAACCCACCGTATCAGGCACGCTGAGTGGTGAGCCGCGCCTCGCTGGGGGGGGGGGGAGGGGGGGAGTCCCGCGTCCAAGCTCGTTCGGGGCCCCAGGCACTGCTGCTAAAGTGGGTCAACCACCCTAAGAGCGGCGTGGTGTGGGCTGAGGGCCCTAGCAAAAACTCGGCTATGCTTTGAGAAGCAGGGACAACATGCACTATGAAGTGAAAAACTGTGTTACTTTAGTGGGCTTTACTGCTCAAAACAATGAATTTAAATTACAACAATGAAGTTAGGTTTTCAAGTGAAGTTAATGGATCGATCCGAAAATTTTAGGCAAAAGAAAAATACATAACATGAGATACCATGGTTACATAAAGAACAAGTAAACACCAAAGCTCTACTCATCCAGTCCTCTCTGTCTCACTACAAAGTCCGATCCTGTTCCTTGGTCCTTGAGTGACGAGGGGGGGATAAAAGATGTGGCTGCAAGCGGTGACTGCGCTCCTGCGCGTAGTGTAGGCCTAGCCTACGGGGAAGGCGCCAGTGGGCGGACGCGGACCTGGCGTCCGACTGCTTCCTTCCGCGGCTGACATCGCCCAGAATGTTTAATTTTAGCTTACCACAGCCCCAGATGTTCTCTTTAGAGGGAGAGATGCCCTTGGTCTAGCATCGTGGTGTTTACTCACACACGTGTGCTTTATACTTTATTGGCACAAACACGTGCACCCTATCTTCGACACCGCAAAGCCAATCCGACGACAGGACTATAAAACCCTTGGAATGTGAGCGAATGCTCCCCGCAACTCTGTATGGTTTAGAAATTACCGTACTTGCCGGGTCGTCATTGTTTAGACGTACTGTTGTCGGTTCCCCTATAATAGGGTACACCAAAAACGCGTCGGATACTTTCCGAAATGTTTCACAAAAATAAAAGAGGTTAGAAAAGACCAACTCCCGAGCCCTAGTCGGCCACTCCGTGATAGACGGAGCTCCACGACATGATGGCGCTCTCGCAGGGCAGGTCACCACGCTGGCACCACGTGCAACCCTCGGACTCAACCGTCCCGGATTTCCAAAGCGGGACCACTGTGACGAGGTTGTTGCTCCCTGCCAGCCTCGCCTCGTCCGCGTTTTCATAGCTCGTCCTCGCCATCCGGTCACGTGTGGTCTCTCTGGACACTGGCCATTGGTCAGTCCTTCTTGGTTCAAACTTCCGCGGGTCTTCGGGGTTCCGCGATTCGTCGACTACAACTTTCCGCAAAAATCCACACTTCCGTTGGTTTTAGTCACCGACGTTGCAATATATGCTTGCCGCATTCCAAACCCTTGCCTCAAGGCGGCCAGCGAAGGTTGAAGCCAACGCTCTTTTCTAGGAAGTTTCCGTATTTAACATGGGGTGACGTCACTTCTGCCACTCTGGGTTACACCCGAAAACGCAAAAACATAGCCTCGCTACACCACTTCCAACATTCCACCAAACCCTCAACCCTAAGGTTTGGCCTTTGCATGCTCAGACATCCAACGAGTTCAACTGGGCTGGAGCAAGTTAGAAAACTATGACTTAAGGCCTTGAAAATATTGAAAGTCCGCACATGATATGAATACATAGATAGCATTTAAACAGTGAAAAATATAAAAACTACAAGGGGTAGGGCTGTAACGTTCAGTGACCCCCCTAACTCCAATGACACCTTACCTCACCCAGTGACCTCAGTTGACATGTAGTTTTTAACACACAACAAAAATCATGCCGGCACATGCATCGTCATAATTTAGACATTTTTCACAAATCCCCGTGCACACATGCTTCTGAGTGCGTCACACCAATCGGCAACTTGTCGCAACTCAGCAAATTAAACTTCTAGGAGATTCTACTGGTTCCTCAGGGGAACTTCCAATGACTTAAAACTAGAGATTGTTTGACTACACAAACACACAAAAGTAAACGAAACCCTATAAGGTTAACACTAACAACCAAAACTCGGGTCCAACCACCCCCCAGGACGCTAGGTGCAAACAAACCTCTCCTTCGTATCCCAGGTGTCTCCAAGGAGACCCCTGTTTTTTTTTCCCCCCCCCCCCCACCCCACCCACCACCCCCAACCCCCAGCTCCGCTACGCTCTCCGTCTACTCCAAGTAGTGCGGAAGCCGAGCGCCCAACGAAAAAGCTCCCTTTCACCAGCCGGTGCTCTCCAAGCGACAGCTGACGTCCCTAGCACGCCTGACGTGCACGCCCTCCTGTCAGTACACCCTGGTCGTACGCTCGCTCTCTCTTCTCTAGGCCGCCACGCCCACTGTCTCACCGGTACCGACTGAACCTATCTCGTAACGGGTCGTGGAACGTGCCGGATTTCCACTCCCCTCCTCGCGATCGAGTCCCGGAACGCTGTCTTCTTTACAAAACGTTCTGCGATCGTACCAGCTAGTTACTGGCTTCTACGCACGTGACGCTGTTCACGCACTACACCATTCACGTAGGACAGTACACGAAACACTCAACGTCGCACTAGACGGACTAAAAGACTACTAACCAACGTCACGAACGCGCGCTGCGCCTACTTAACTTCTTCACTAATTACAATTACATTTAGGTTGCCGCAGATGGACTTTAAAAAACGCTACTCTGAGCCTACACGCCGCAGGCTAATAGCAATTACCTTACAAAACAAACTCGCTGACAAACACACGAATAAACCACGTCCCAGGGACACCAACTACAGCGTAACTACTGACTGTTCTCATCGAGGGACACGTCCCCTCGAGAACGCCCACAGGCACAAACAAAACACAAGCACCACTCACGTCAACCCGTTGGTTACCGAAACTACTTAAAAAGGTCGACCAAAGCGCAATAAAACTTCGCGTCCATCACACCAAAAGAGTTTCTCTAACTCAAGGACGTCTACTTGACTACACACGCAACAAAAACAAACAACTTACACGCGTTGGGAACTAACTTGTCTAACATGATAACCCAGAACTAACGCGGCGGTCAGGGGGTTAAGCCAAACAACAACAACACGCTACGTACTCCACGGTCCACACAGGACTCTCAACACATCAAGGCACGGCTCAGCGACCTCAGCGCTGGCTCGGCTATAAAGGCGTCCCACTCCTTGTGCTCTCTCTCACACCAGTAAACATCCAGCCACCCAGAAACTCGCCTGGTGGGGGACTGTTTCTACACGCACAAGTGACCCAATGAACCCTAATTCCAACGGTGGTCCCGGCCCTCCACTCATGTACCGTTAGTTTCTACCTCCAGTCTTGCCCCGTCCCATCCGACTGGTGACAAACGTGCATTTGCCTCGCAGGCGTAGTCCCAGTCCTCCCACGTCTTACTTCGTGTGTCTCCGCGTCGAGCAACCTCTTCTTCGCTCTAGGGGTGCGTGTGCGCTGCGTTGGCCGAGTTCGAGCAACTCCTTCGAGTGACCCGCGCTGTCTTACTCTCCTCGTCGCTCGGCCTGCCTGACCATCGCCGCAGCGAAGGCTCGTACTTTGGTGACTGCGCTCCAGCGTCGCTCCGTTCGCCTCTAACCCCGTTCGGCTTGGCTCTCTCTCTCTACCACCGCCTCTCCTCTCTCGATGTCGTCACGCACAAGACTTGAAGTCGCGGTCCGGGGTTCGTCCTCACCTGTCAACTCACAGCGCCCTACCTTCTTACTGCACTACGCTATTTGTCACCGAACGCTCACTACGCTTGGCGGACTTCTGTACATACTTCTTGAGGTTAACTACATTGTAGGCCTACACTCCATTCACGTTGTCCTTAAGGTGTTACTTTGTACACTGCAACATGTCTTCTGAGCGTCCCTAGTAAACGTGCCGACCTAGGTCGCCTGGGTGTCCTCTGCATCCCCTTGCACACTTTATCGCCGTGGGTGCCACTGACAACCCCGTGCAGCCCTGTCCTTGCTTGTACTGTGGGTGACCTGACAGTTGCTTCCAGCCGTTTTTAACAACTCGCCGTACGTACTTTACGTTACCTCAACCCTTACGTAACCGTGCTCCTTGGTCAGCTCAGAGGCATTTACACCACTATGTCACTCCCGGGGAGTAATAGAGGGTCACTTTATTACATACTATTCTTAAGATAAGGGCACATTTAAAACAATTCACTTCCTGCCGTGATCCTAGGTGAAAGCACTAAGCCTTCTTGACGCTAGTCGGGTCTACCCGTCCAAGCTCTCTCTGCTTGTGTTCCGGGGTGTGGGGGCGGGGACCTACCCCCAAGTTCTTTCCCTGCTCGGAGACTCGCTGACTGCAACTTACTAAAACTAGACAGCTAAACTATTCCGCGACTAGTGAGCCTCTAGCCCCTTCTTGACATAGATCCTGTTCCTACCTCGAGCTGCTCTTGCTAAACAGTCGGGTGGGTTGTCTGTCTATCCGTCTGGCGATTTTTGTGCCTGCCATCTCTTCATGAGTCTCTTTGACGCGGGGCAGTGATTCGGAAATGCACATTTCATTTCACTCTCAGTCCTTCTGTGTGAAATCATTAATTTTCCGTTCTCACCCGGTTTGGCTACCTCCACCACTGTCCGTTGTTTTAGGTGCGGCCTGACACCCACACAGCTACGTGTCTTCTTTTCCACCACTACGGTCCATTAGCCACCTTCATGCGCTCGGGTCCAGCTGTGCCGACACGACCACTGCTTCCGGTCCAAACATGAACAACTTTTGAAGTTGTTATGCGGTGTACACTCGCCACGACTTCTTGTGTTCGGGTTACCAATCCCCTCCAGGTGCTTGCTTTTATTCGGCCATACCGTACCCATACGTCTTGCACGTCTCGCTTCGATCGCCTTCCTGGACATCCTCGATTACCCCGATCGCTCTCGGGACTTTCTCTTATCGGTCCAACTGAAGGTTTTTCGTTCGTTACCGGTCCGCGACGCGCGCCTCTCTCTTTCTCTCCTCGTCCTCGCTCCTCTCGCGCTATTTCTCTCTCGCGCCTCTCTTCTCTCGCGCTGCCGCTCTCTCCGCGCTCATCGTCTCTCGCCGCTCTCCGAGACCTGGCTGCGCATCGTTGCCAGCTGCTCCGCCAACATCACGACGTTGCCACTTTAGGCCTTTGCTATGGGCGGCGTCGCGCGTTTCGGTGGTGGCAGTCTTTGCACTCCTCCTTCTACCTTGTCACGATCTGGCTTGATTGCCCTCTAGCTCGGCTTTTACAGTTTCTCCCTACTTCGGTCTACCGATTTTGCCACCTGGGCCTAATCTTTTCATCGAGAGCGGCCGTCCGTTTCAACATATGTCTTGCCTCCTCTCTTGCTGCACTCCCCATTTCCTCATCGGTCCGAGCCTGTCCTCTCTTTCCGCTCGCGGGCTTCGGTAAACCCTGGTCCCCACTGCCTGTCTCTCTCTGTCACCGTCCAACGCTCCTCGCGCTCCCGCGTTCTGCTTTCGCGTACCTCCTTTCTCGGCGCGTTATCGCTCTCCCGCTCCACTTGCTCCAGCCATCGCGAAAAAGCCGCAATCACTCTTGTAGCATGTCGTCTGCTCCGCGCACACCCTGTCTAGTTTTCTCCCTAGTTCGCGCGCCTCGTGACGTACTCGGTGCCCTCTAGACACGCCCCAGGCTCGGTCTCCATGCTCTCGTCTCAGACTCCACCGTGGTCGTCAACTCTCCGGTTTTTTTGCGCCCGATTCGCCATTGAAGGAACAGTCCCGTAGCACTTCCTGTTCGCCCTGCTCGGTTTTTCGCGTACATACACCACTCCTGGTTCTACAAACATGGCCGGTACCTCTACGTTGTTGCTACACTTCGATTTGCGGCTGTCCGCCATCTTGTCCGCTCAAGCCCTGCACGTTCGGCGTCTCTTTGTGGCTTCGCGACCCCCGTGCTACGTCCTACGTCTCGGTTCGTGGTGAATCGTGCCCGTCGTTGGGGCGCCACTTTGTGACTTCACGCCCTGGCTCTATCCCTTTAAGCCCTACGTGGCCTAACCTGCCTATGAAGTCACGTCGCAACCTTTTACCGACACCACCTTGCCCGGAGGACCCGACCAGCGCCAGAGTGTGATTCACTCGTGACTCACCAATTGGAGCCACTTTAGGTCGGGGGTGGTGTAGGCGAAGGTCACCCGTCCTAACCCTATGCCTGACTCGCTAACTTGCCCTAGGCTTAGCTCGCGGAGAGCTGAGACTACCAAAACCCGAGAGACACCGAAAACAAATCGAAAACACAACAACGCAACACAAAAACCCAAAAACACAACAACCAGAGTGTACCGACAGTGCAACCTAGCACGGTCCAGTACCTACCCACTGGGGGTAAGAACCCACCTTATCAGGCCGCTAGTGGTGAGCCGCGCCGTCGCTGGTCCGCTCCAAGCTCGTTCAGGGCCCCAGGCACTGCTGCTAAAGTAGGTCAACCACCCGAGAAGCGGCGTGGTGTGGGCTGAGGGCCCTAGAAAAAACCTACGCTATGAGTTGAGGAAAGCAGGGGCCAAACATGCACTATGAAGTGAAAAACTGTGTACTTTAGTGGGTTTTACGGGCTCAAAAAATGAATTTAAATTACAACAATGAAGTTAGGTTTCAAGTAAAGTTAATGATCGGATCCGAAATTTAGGCAAGAGAAAATTACATACATGAATACCAGGGTTACAATAAAGATACAAGTAAACACCAAAGCTCTACTCTCCAAGTCCTCTCTGTCTCACTACAAAGTCCGATCCTGTTCCTTTGGGTTTCTTGAGTGAAGAGGGGGGGAGAAAAGATGTGGCTGCAAGGGGTGACGCGTTTCCTGCGCGTAGGTAGGCCTGCCCTACGGGAAGGCGTCCAGTGGCGGACGCGGACCTGGCGTCCGACTGCTTCCTTCTCGGCTACTCGCCCAGAAGTTTAAATTTAGCTTACCACAGCCCCAGATGTTCTCGTAGAGGGAGAGATGCCCTTGGTCTAGCATCGTGGTGGTTACTCACCACGTGGTCTTATACTTTATTTGGCACAAACACGTGCACCCTATCTCGACACCGCAAAGCCAATCCGAAGACAGGAACTATAAACTTGATGTGAGCGCATGCTCCCCGCAACTCTGTAGTGGTTTAAAAATTACCGGGTACTCGCCGGTCGTCATTGTTAGACGTACTGTTGTCGGTTCCCCCTTACATAGGGTACAAACCCCAAAAAAGCGTCGGATACTTCCGAATAGGTTTCAAAAAAAATAAAAGAGGTTAGAAAAAGACCAACTCCCTAGCCCTAGTCGGCCACTCCGTGATAGACGGAGGCTCCACGACCATGATGGCGCTCGCAGGGCAGGTCACCACGCTGGCACTACACGTGCCACCCTCGGGCTCAACCGTCCGGTTCCAAAGCGTGACCCACTGTGATCGAGGTGGTTGCCCTGCCAGCCTCGCCTCGTCCGGGGTTTCTGCTCGGCCCTCGCCATCCGGTCACGTGTGTCTCTCTGGACACTGCCATTGGTCAGTCTTCTTGGTTCAAACTTTCCCCGGGTCGTTCGGGGTTCGCGATTCGTCGACTACAAACTTTGCAAAATAAAACACTTCCGTTGGTTTTAGTCACCGACGTTGCCCTTTTATGCTTGCCGCATTCCACAACCCTTGCTCGCGGGCCGTCGAAGGTTGAAGCCAACGCTCTTTTCTAGGACGTTCCGTATTTAAAATGGGGTGACTCACTTCTAGGCCACTCTGGTAAACCCGAAACCCAAAAAATGAGCCTCGGCTCCACAACCCTTTACATTCCACAACCCTCAACCCTAAGGGTTTGGCCTTTGCATGCCTAGATTGCAGATTCACACTGGCTTGAACAAGTTAGAAAAATATGACTTAAGGCCTTGAAAATATTGAAGTCCCACCATGATATGAAATACATAGATAGATTTAAACAGTGAAAAATATAAAAATACAAGGGGTAGGCTGTAACGTTACAGCGGGGGTAGCTTTGCTTTTAATATGCTCTACTCCCTAAACACAGGCAGTGGTGGCAAAAAACTAGAGGATGTAAATGAACTAGGGGTGTCAAACGATATAAAATTCATATCGATAATCTCGCCAAAAAGAGAATAATACACTGATTATCGCGATAATATTGTGTCAACAAAATATCGCACCGATACTATCAATTTGTAATCATATTACCATCATATTATCAACATAAAACTCGCTTCTCTCGCTTTTGCATCAATTTGAATTGCGCCCTATCTCGGTGCTGGTCGGCACTCCCACTAGAGAGAGAAAGATGGAGAGAGAGAGACGAGTGCCTTGCCTCGATCGCTTGTTGGGTTGTGTGGTGGGGGGGAGTCCTCCGTTGCTAGGCACAGATACACAATAGACTGACAACTCAAAAGAGTAGACATGTTCATGCACTTATGCACGTCTGTAGCGATGGTACGTGTAAACGTGACGTGTCCCTGACCCAACTTGCAGTCCATTGCGCGAGCGTCGAAGTAGTCTCCAAATTTCAAACACTACCGTCTTGACCTTTGACCTCTGCGGCATTGAGACATCGCAAACACTTTGATCAACACGCATTATGTTTATTTCTCGCTTTACGATGTTAAGACGAACACTGTCATGAAATTTTTTAAATGACCCTCTGTCTGATTGCTTAAATTCAATTGCCTCCACACTTCTATTCCGCTCCCCTTCCCATCCCCGCTGACCAATTCATTCTGCAATGCAATGCTCGAGTCCAATAATAGGCCTTGTTATTGTTATCTCTAAATAAGGAAAATCATCTTTTAGACTTCTGAGAATTTCGATCTTCACAAAGACACCACCAAAAACGAGAGGGGACTTACTTACTTTCAGTTTCCGTGTCCGGTTAGGGGTAATGTGGTAATTGGAAAAACTTTTAGTGTTTTTTAAACTTTGACCTTATTTGTAGGATAGGGTATTGTGGACAGAAAAAATTTAAGGAGCAAATTGTGCATTGAGATGTAAACTAAATCATGACACCAACAGAATTTCATGGAAGAATATTGTATGGTATTTTTATTGCTTTTTTTGAACTCGAATTTGTTTCCAATTACCCCGGATATTGGGGTAAATGGAAACAGCGATGGTACCAATTGGAAACAAAGCATTTTAAGCTGTGATTCTAACACAAAAAGAATTAATAGTTAATACATTATGATACAAACTGTAGATTCTGTGTTCATCTCAAGAAAACCTTCCGTCGCAACGCAGAATTGTACGGAAAATCTCAAAAGCATCACAAGCATGAAAATAAGGCTGTTGTAATAATAATCATCATAACTCAGTTACAACTATGTCAGGTTGAGTGGTGGTTTTCCACCATTATCTAGGGCATGGAATTGTAGATATTAAGCTTGCCAGACTCAGTGTTTCTTCCTCATCATCTGACTTGTTGCTGTATAAAAATTGTATTTTGTATTTAAATATCAATACAATTATCACTTAAAATTAAATTAACAAAAACTACATCAATAGATTGGTAAATTACCAACAAAAACAAAATATGCATCGATTGGGCAAATGGAAACTTGACTGCGTTTTTTTATTTCCTGTGATTTTGGAGAAAAAAAATTGCTCATCTTTTCATGGTAGCCCTATCTTGGTGTGAGTCCAAGACAAAGTTCACAGTGCCACTTATCTTTATTGAACCAGCAAATATGTTATTTATTAACACCGAATCGTAGTCATCTCTTCGAGGGTATCTTTCCTTCCAAAACATGATAATCTGAAGCCTAAGTAAGAACGCTGTGTAGTCAGACACTGTTGTCAACTTACCTTACTTTAAAACCAAACATTTAAATGTGTTTCCCATTTACTCCTGAAATTTGTCTATAGCTTAACATTGATCTTTTGCCTTTGTTTCCAATTTCCCTGTGTTTCCAATTACACCAAATTCATGTTTCCAATTACCCCCAAATATGAGATAATAGGGGAATTGGAAACATTGCTTATCAGGAGAAACTATGGTAATAATCTATTTTTCCTCTTTACCATATTGTTGACTAATGTGTAGAGATGTGCAAAAATGGTGAGAACGAAATTCGCAATTTTTTTAAAGTTGCAATAATCCCTTCAAATTCAGTTTGCACATGAATCTCATGAATTGTGATTGAATGGTACCCAATTCGCGAAATTTCGCGAAATTTTAGTTGATACCGCGAACTAGTGGCGAAATTAGCAATTATGTCCTTAAATGCGAATTAGGTCGCGAAATTTTAAAAAATAAAAAAATTTCAAAGTTTTGGTGGAGGTGCCGGGTCGAAGTCGAAATTAAATTAATACTTGCTGGTAGATATGGTGGAGGCGCCGGGTCATACAACGCGATTGAGAGACCTTAATAATCGTTTGAACGAGAGTAAGCTCAAAATACTTCAAATCCATATCAAAAGACACATAAAAAATGCATAATTTCGTAAATTTGGTGGAGGTGCCGGGTAGACGAAATTAATTCTGGTAAAAACTGTCGGAAACTTTGAAAACTGAAGGCTGAAATTGAGCTTAAAATTAAAACTGATTCTGAACTTCACTCTCATGAGCTTGTTTTTCTTTTAAATCATTAAAATCAATCAATCAATCAATCATTTTTTTTTTTTTAAGTTGTGCATGAGAAAATTGTGTTTTTTTGGTAAATCGCGACAAATCGCGAATTTTTATTTTTAAGGCGCGAATTTTCAAACTTTAAAAAACCATTTTTGCACATCTCTACTAATGTGTCTTAATTAATTTCCATTCAAGAATAAATTTGCTAAAAACAAAATAAGGACCATAACAGGGGCAATTTTGAGATGTGTTTCCAATTGAAACAAGTTTTTGGTTTAGAGGTTGGTTGCATTGTGTATGAGCAGTATGACATGCACATCATCGAACAGAAGAAGCTACACAACTTCTTGCACATTTTCCATAATAGCCTGGACTATGCTAACAAATTTTTTTCAATTTGAACTTCACATACAGAAAGGGCGTTTCCAATTACAAATGTTTTTTTCTAGAGATGTGCAAAAATGTTTTTTTAAAGTTTGAAAATTCGCGCCTTAAAAATAAAAATTCGCGATTTGTCGCGATTTACCAAAAAAACACAATTTTCTCATGCACAACTTAAAAAAAAAAAAAAAAACAAGTTTCAGGATAATTTGATTGATTTTAATGATTTAAAAGAAAAACAAGCTCATGAGAGTGAAGTTCAGAATCAGTTATAATTTTAAGCTCAATTTCAGCCTTCAGTTTTCAAAGTTTCCGACAGTTTTTGGATGAGCGTAGCGAGCAAAGCGAAGATTCCATTTCACTAAACTGGAGAAAAAAATCCGGAATGTTTGTTTTTATCCTTTTTTTCTGTATAATTGTGTGTTTGTCAGCACGATTCCGGCTAAACCGATACTCCAATTGCAATGAAATTTTCTGGAGACCTTCGAAAACTCTGAATTTAGAACTGCCACGTTTTTGAGCGCAAACGCAAAATTATTTCTCATGAAAATCGCAATTTTAAGATTTTTTTTAGATTTTTTGAAAAATTTCATAAACTTATAACACCTACATGCTTTATCCGATTTTAATGAGTTTTTCACAGAACCATAATTTAATGAATTAAGATATTCGTGTGAAATTTGAGCGCAATCGAAAAATTATTTCTCATGAAAACCGAAATTTTACGGGTTTTTTCGTTTTTTAAACAATTCCTTCGACTTATAACACTTACATGCTTTAACCGATTGTAATAATTTTTACACAGAACCTTAATTTTATGAATTAATATATTCGTGTGAAATTTGAGCGCAATTGAATAATTATTTCTTATGAAAATCGCAATTTTACGATTTTTTTCTTTTTTAAAATTACGATTAATTAAAAAAATTAAAAATTAAAGTTTATTTTTTTATTTAATTTAAATTAATTTTTAAAAAAATCTTCAACTTAGTAATGATTTTTTCTAGGGGTGTGCGAGTAGCACATTTTGAATTCGAGTCGAGTCGAGTCGAGTATTCCTTTGAATACTCGAGTATAGAGTCGAGTCGAGTCGAGTATTCATTTCAAAATTTAATTTTTTTATTTAGTCGGTTCACTTGGAACACAACGATTTTTCTGTTGTAAACATATAAAAAATACATCATTGTACTTGTATCAGGTTATTGAGGCCTTCCTGCCCTTTGTGCTGGTCAATTTCAATAAAATTATAATTATACAGTGTGTTATCTTAGTTCCTGGCCCCATAACAATACTGCTGCGATGTTTTTATCCGAAAAAAAATCCTCCAAATTCGCACTCGCATTATAATATTCGCGGTCTAGGCATCTCCAATGCTATTTCAGCACATTTGAATATTCCGCGCCCTTGAATGGTTCCAGCAGAGTCGATAAAGAAGTTACCTAACCTTCTTTATCGACTCTAGTTCTAGCGATGGCCGACGGAGCGCGCCACGCGTCGCTCGCGTCATCAAACACTTGCATCAAAGCAAAGATGGAAGATTGAAGGAAGAGACATAAAACATGTCAAACTACGCCAACTACGATTTTAAAATACGTAAAAAGTGCATTAATGGAATGTTCACTGGCATTCTTTCTTCTCGATAGTTGATCTGAAATATTAGTGATATAGACGCAACGAAACCAATAAAGGATATTTGTTTTCGACGCCGTGTAGGCCTAGGTTAGGCCTAGGCCTAGCCCCTAGTCCTATTCCCGGTTCCCGCATCCCGCATCCAAGTCTCTGTTGTTGTTTATCGTAATAATTTTGAAAGCACGCAGTCTCTAGGGCCAAGGCCTACTTTTTGCCGTCACAGTACACACGTAGTAGGCCTAGGTTGTAATAAGCCTAGGCCCAGGTCTCTGTACGTAGGCCTAGCCCTACTGTGATGATGGTTCTTTTCAGTTTTCATAGGATTTCATATGTTTAAAACTCGACTCGAAAACTTCGAGCCTAAAACCAAACTCGACTCGATGTCGAGTATAAAAAAAACTCGAAAAAACTCGACATTTCGAGTAGGCTACTCGCACACCCCTAATTTTGTCACAGAACAACAGAAAATCCGCATAACACATGGCAGCTCAATGCACCAATTACGCTCATCCAACAACGCGGCGGACGTAAGCGTTTTCCTAGTTACCAAAATTAATTTCGTCTACACGGCACCTCCACCAAATTTACGAAATTATGCATTTTTTATGTGTCTTTTGATATGGATATGAAGTATTTTGAGCTTACTCTCGTTCACACGATTATTACGATCTCACGATCGCGTTGTATGACCCGGCACCTCCACCATATGTACCAGCCAGTGTTAATTTAATTTCGACTTCGACCCGACACCTCCACCAAAACTTTGAATTTTTTTTATTTTTTTACATTTCGTGACCTACCTAATTCGCATTTGAGGACATAATTGCTAATTTCGCCACTAGTTCGCGTCATCAACTAAATTTCACGAAAATTTGCGAATCACCACCAACCATTCAATCACAATTCATGAGATTCATGTGCAAACTGAATTTGAAGGATTATTGCAACTTAAAAAAAATCGAAAATTTCGTTGTCACCATTTTTGCACATCTCTACCAATTACCCACATTACCGCTAAACACAATATTTCCAGAAATTTGTAACAGCCATTTATTTTGCATTTGCTTCCAAGATATCGCGCAGGGTACATGGTTCGTCGAGGCAGGGGCAAACCAGGAGGTGACTTGGATCCGGACGAGAGGGTAGGGTAACACAGCAAAGTTTATGCGACTTGACACTACAATTACAGTAGCCAGCCATGCATGGGAGGGAGAGGGTTACGGCAGGGCTGCCACTGACATTTAAAAAAAATCCTGTTGGAGGACGTTAAAAATCCGCAAAAATCCGTGAAAAGTCTAATAACGTTAATTTCATTGATCAAACTATGAAAATGGCTAAATGTTATGTTTGTATTTGTTACCATCATAACCTAAAAGTTGCTAGGGCCTAGGCCTATGCACAGACGAGAATAAATGAGCCAGAAACGCCCGTGGTTGCTTTAATTAAGATTGCATAAAAATGTAAAATGTTACTTATTTACAGAAAATCTGTTTTAAATCTGACCTGGTTAAAAAATTCTTAGGCCTAGGCCTAGCCGCCTAGGCTAGGCCCTAGGAATGTTGCATCACAATTTTAACCTAGGCCCATGTGTTGTGTTTATTAATAACATTGCAGTCTTGCAGAACTTGTTAATAACATTTTAATCATATACCAATTCTATTTTTCACGTTTATGATCACATAATCCAAACTTTATAAACAAAAACGAAAGAAAACAATTTTGTAGGCTCCAATCTTCATTGTTTGTTCATGGCTCCTCCCACTCCCAAAAGCAAGCAAGCAGTTCCTACAATATGTCTAGGACACGGCTCCGCCCTTGCTCCGCCCCCTATCGAAAGTCGAATCGATTATCGCCCCGCCTTCAATGTTTACAATCGAAATTAGCCCGCGCAGATTCAAATATACGAAAATAAGCATAGAAAACGTAATTAATGAAATATCCGTAAATAAGACTAAAAATCCGTTTATCCGTTTTGCACCCTAAATATCCGTAAAAACGGATAAATCCGTTAAAACGGCAGCCCTGGGTTACGGTATTTGGCACACACATGTGCAGTTACTGAAAATGTTCTACTGACACCATTGACCATCACTACTAGTTTAATGACATACTTACCCTGTAGCTCTGGGCCAACAGTGGTGATCAGTGCAGAAAGCACCTTTCCGATACACTGATGTACGTCCACATACGACTGTGGAACGCTCAGAAGGAGTTTCAAGCCCAGTGAGAGAGAAGGTTCCACATACCCACGGAACATGGGCCCTCCCGAGTCGGCGATTAAGGCCAGCGCGTGTAGCGACCAGACCTGGAATCAAGCCAGGTTTGTTAGACAAAGTTCAGTTGTTCAAATACTGCAATTGTGGATTTGTGTAGAGTGGATCTTATAACTTCCTGGATCAGTGATATGACATGTAGAATGAGGAAAAGTTGTAACAAGCCGTGATATTTTAAAATCCACAAACCTTCAAGAATGCCTTAATAAGTAGAGGTGCGTGCATATAGCATTTTCAAGTGTCATTTTATAGCGTTTTGTGGCATCTATCTTTTTGGCTAATTTTAAAACCTTTTGTATGAACTTGTTTCACATTTTTAATTTGAAATTTGGTCATCAAGGTTGAATTAATATAAACTGAATTAAGATAAGTAGCATATACAGTATAAACAAATTATAAATAATATGAGAAAATATAGGACTTAAAAACCTTAGTTTTAAGTGAAAATATAGCACTTTGTAGCATCTATTCACAAAACACTATTTTCACGTCCCTCTATTAATAAGTTAATAATATATGGTATTTGGACATTAGATCTATTTAAACTGTTGTTTATAGGGCCTAATGTAGGCTTATTATGGTAATCATTACGATAAGGGTAATACGATTTTATAACAATTTTGATAAGACAGGCCTACATAACCTTACATTATAACTGCGTTACCTGAAAAAATCCGAACAACATCTTCCACATAATTTTGTAAATTATATACTTAGTTATAAGACCTGTTTTATTAAAGGGGCTAAAAACCCCAAAAATTATTTTTTACCACGTGATCTATAGTACAATACTACACTTAAATGACCGTTTAAAAAAGATTTATCTTGTAACTGTGATTTAACACGAATCTTTTAATTTTTTTGATCCAGAAATTGGCGAAAATTGGTGTTTTGGAAAATTTCCTAAATCGGCTTTAACCTGCTTCATTTTTGGTCCACATGGATACTAGAGCATAGTACCAATCTAAAATCCCCTTTATAACATCGTGTCTTGAAACTGTGCCCAAATATACCCTCAAACACGCAAAAATATGAATTCCAAAATCACACCCCATCTTGGTAATTAGCATATTTTGACCGAACTACTTGCCCAAATTACAAAACAAAATACAGTAAGATCTCTCTTATCCGAGTTGGATGAGACCGGGGGCACCTCGGATTTGCGAAAAACTCGGATGGCGCGGATCAACTGTTTATTTGCTCTCGTAGCATAGCCTGATGTGGTAAAATGATATATGACACATGTAATGGATAAAGGAACATAAAATACACACGATACACTTCATACAGGGTATACTAAATGATTTAATAGCTTGTAATTCAAGCTCACGAACACACGTACACAATTAGGCCTACATGTCGTAATAAAAACGTATGTCTAGGCCTAGGCCTAGGCCTAAACTCGACGCAGTAGGCCTAGGCTTACAATGCAAACATAGGCCTAGGGGCCTAGGCCTAGCTCTCTTTCTCATGTGGGAAAACCTCTCACTACTATGCCCGCGCTGAAGCTCACGACGCAAGATAAGTCTGGGAAAGAAATAAGATAAGCCCAGGAATAACAATTCAATGCGTCGTGATTACGAATTTCGTGAATCGGTTGAAACATGATTGCATCTAGTTCCACAACGACCATCTTTGAACAGCTGTGTGTGAGATGGCTGGATCGTATGCGCACGCGCAGGCGCGCGACGCACACTGACCTCTATATGCTCAGTGGGTGGCACTGACGCTTACCGGCGATGCGCCCGACGCACACTGACCACTGAACTCTATATGCTCAGTAGACTGATGCACACTGCTCGAAAGTCGAGATATATCGCCGATCTATCTTCTTTGCACTCACTCGTAAGGCATGCCTACAAATGTATGCGAGTACATTTAAAAAAGTGCGGCGCGGCGTCTGTAATTATTTTTATGTTTTATTTACGTATTTAAAACTTTTTTTTTTTTTTTTTTTTTTTGCGGCTCGGTTAACACGGAACATCGGATAAGAGGAGATCGGATAAGAGAGATCTTACTGTATAGAGAATTTACAGAAAAGGCTGAAGAGTACGTCAATAATGGCCAATATTTTTTTGGATCAAAATCCTCCAAGGTCACAGGGCATAAAGATCGTCCCCATGTTATTTCTTATGGGAGATTTTTGCCGATGGGACCTAGCTCGAAAAATGTCATGTTTGACAATTTTTTGGGGGGTCATGGTGGCCCCAATAATTTTTTCTGTTGATTGCTAAATTCATTACTAGTTAGCCTGAATGAAATATATTTTTTGAGTTTAGCGGTTATACCCCTTTAAGCAGATAAGTGATAACGTACCCTAATTTACAAGTTTAAGGTTGTCATAGTCGTTGCACAAAACCAAATAAAGATTTTTTGGCAGCAACACAACACGCCGCCCATTTCTTCACACTCAAACATACAAACATACATACAACACCACATATAAACATTCATGTTTATATTACTTTTATTTATAGTCATCTTTATGTTACTAATTAATGTTATTGTATTGTATTGGGCGTTGTTTTATATGGGCGTTTTGTTAATATAGTTAATTGCACTTGTAGGACATGTGTCCTGTTGTAATGTGGCCACAAAATTAAAAAAGTAATTAGAGCAGTAAAGCTTTTATTAAAACATAAATAATTTTGTCAATGGTTTACTTTTTGTATTTGTTTTATTTTATTCAATCAAAAAAGTGGAAGAAACCCTTAAGAGAAGAACTCGGCACGAGGGTGTACCTACCTGCACGATGGGCGAGGTTCCGTCCTGAGCCAAGCCAGCAGAATGCTGACACTCGTGTTGAGATGCTGACTGGAACCCATGCTGCCAACGTAGCGATGAAGACAACCAAGGGCCAACGAGTGTCCGGTACGCGAGGCCACGTCGCGCGCCGATTTGAGCCGATCGAAGCTTGTCTGCGCTAGTTCGGCCGTGAAGCGCGAGTCGGCGACAACCTGGGCCATTCGACCAACCGACTCGCCGGCGGCACATCTCAGGATCGGGTTGCTGCTGGTCAGTGCGCCCTGGAGACATCCATGTTAATATTACAAGTAAAGCTAATTGTAACAACAAACTATTAAAAATTAAGGTACCTAGTCAAAAAAAGGGTGCGGCCATTACTCGATGGCGACCTATAATCGAGTAAATACAGGAGGCCTATGTATTTCTCTAGATTTTTAATTATGTGAATTTATAATTTTCATTTATTTCTTTTCATTTTTTAAATGTGAATCATCCAACAAATATTGGTAATTC
>JAMZAV010012003.1:0-19236 GCA_024449915.1 Sweltsa coloradensis
TTATTGACAAGTTTGCAAATTGTATATACGTAGGTGCTTTTGCGAGCAAACCGCTATTTACTAACTATCAAAAGGCCACGGTGGATCGAATTTTGCACGCCCAAGGTATCCCAAAATTCCGATCGGAGATTGAGTAAACCTTGCAATATTTACACGTATTTTTGTCTAGCTATGTTTTCCATAGTATTGTCACAGATGATAGACTACACTGCGTTATATGCATTTCAAAACATGTTTAATAATTTTTTAAATACAATCTAGAAATTACAAAATCTTCCTGACCAGGGATTGAACCCACGTCTCCCACATTTCGGCTATAAGGGCGCTTTAGCCAACTAGACTTAGGAAACGCCAAAGTCGTTGCTAGACGAGTGAGCGAGTCATGTGTTGAGTACCCGGGAACATTGCATTTAAGTTTGATAATTATATTCGTAAAAATAATAGTTTTTTAAAGTTTAGTTAGTATACGGGCGCGTCAACTGTTAGGCCATAATGCTCATCTCTAGCCTATGATAGGCTAGGGAGGCCTAAGGTAGGGGGAAGAAAAGTCATGTTACCGGGTACTCAACACATGGCTCACTCACTCATTTAACAACGACTTTGGCGTTTCCCTAGTTAATTGATAATTGATAATTGATAGTTAAAGGTGAAGCATGTAAGTAGATTTGCAAGTCATCAGCGTATAAATTTTGATGGCAGTAATATATTGAGTAATATATTGAAAATAATAGACATCCAAGAACACTTCCTTGCGGGACTCCAGCACATACGGGTTCCCAGGTTGATTGATTGCCATCGGATATTACGCATTGATGTCTTTGACGAAGGTAAGATTCCATCCACTGAGTGTAGGAAGAGAAATTAATAGATTCTACTTTAGTTATAACTATGTCAATGTCAACAGAATCAAAAGCTTTGCTAAAGTCAAGTAGTGTCAAGAGTGTTAATTGTCGACTGTCCATTTTCTTCCTTATTTCATCCGTTAATTTAATTAAAGCTGTTCATGTACTGTGATTTGATCTAAAGGCGGATTGATATTTATCTAATATGTCATTTTTTGCAAGATATGCTGAAATTTGTTTATGGACAATAAATTCCAACGCTTTCGAAAGAGCTGGTAGAATACATATGGCTCGATAATCATTGGCATAGTTTGGTTTTGTCTTTTTAGGTAGAGGGTGGACAAGAGCCTGCTTCGAAGTAGTTGGGTATGAGTGAGAATTCAAGAAAAATAAAAATTTGTATTATAGGCTCTTTTAGAAAAAAAAAATTTTTGATCAATTTGAATAATTTGATTAAATTAAATAACCCCTTTTCGATGGTTTTGATCGTTTGTTTGCATGAAGGGAAAATTTAGGAGTCCTAGTAAAATAAAACTCTTCATGGGTTGGTTTTAATTAAAAATTTTTTTTATGTCTTTTAGAATTTTCCCTTTTTAATTTAAGTCAGTGAAGGGGAAAGGTATGAAATGCGTATTGAGAAAAAATGGGAAATTTGGGGAATATGGCACAGCATTCTGCGGGGAAAAATGTGTCTCGTTGACGGCGCCACGGTAGTGTTGATTTTCATAAGGTGAGTTTTTCGATTGACTTTCTTTTTATCGTTTTCCATTGGCTTCCGAAGAGAAAAAGTAAGACGCCTGGGGGCCATTATGTAATGACTTTTCGGCAAAACCCCTTGAGAATTTTTTTTTAGGCGATTTTTTTCTGGAGTGGGCCTGAGACCGGGACGTGTGATGGCCTCGGCGATACTTGCAATAAATTTTTCCAAGTCCCTTTCACCCAGTTGGAGGAGGGGGGAGGCTGGTGAAAGGGGGGGGGAAATTTAGATGCTTTTACGGGAAATTTGGGGACTGCGGTTCGAAGGAGATGCTCTTTTGGCAAGGAAACCCCCCTTTGGAGTAGGTTGGGGGGGGCCCGCCGTCAGGCGTGGATTAGGTTTTTTTGGGAGTATGTACCAGGGTTTTGGGGCCCTTGAACTGCACTTGCGGCCTCGTGTTTGGGGGAAAGCGCTGCATTTGCGCGAAAGGCGGGTGACCCTTTCCACAGTTTGTGCCTTGGCTGGGGGGGGTGCGGGGGCTTGGGGCACTCGCTTGTTTGTGGGAAAGGGGCATTTGAAGCAGGTAGGGGAGAGTGAAAAATAGGGCGTGGCCAAAATGTGCGGTAAAGCCTGGGTGGCCTTGGGGCCCCCTGAAACGCTCAATAAAACTCGTGGTGACAAACCTTTCGGGAGGTAGGGGGTTTCCTTTTATCCCCCTGCAAAAAAAGATATAAAAAAAGGGGGGATCGGGTGTCTGATTCCCCTAAATAGCGCGGTGGGGGGCTGCTGGCGTCCGTTACGGCGAACCCTTTGGGTAGGGAGGTCTTTTTTTGATGTTTTCGACGCGAAGTGCGAGAGGCCCCGCAGAACGTTTTTTTAAACCTTTTGGTCGGCTGTGGGAAAAAGGGGGCAATGCAGGTCTGCATCGCGGAAGGCTTTGCGGTCTGATTCGTAGACGGGTTTGTGCCCGTATTTTAAAAATGAGTTTTTTTGTAGATGATGGGGGTGAAATCATATTTTATTGGTTTTAAATAG
This sequence comes from Sweltsa coloradensis, assembly GCA_024449915.1. NCBI lineage: Eukaryota > Metazoa > Arthropoda > Insecta > Plecoptera > Chloroperlidae > Sweltsa > Sweltsa coloradensis. The sequence goes on from JAMZAV010012003.1 coordinate 2,575, forward strand.
TTTTAACATCACGATGTTTTTGGCACCCGAACACTGTGATCGAAGTACCCGTTCTGACATTTTGATTGGGTGTGAGTTAAAAAATGTTGCGGGTCGCTCGGGTATTAAAGGGGGGTAATTCACCTGGTTTCACCCATGCGAATCTTCAGAGGCTGGCGATATATGAATTTTTGTTTCGTCCGCGGGAGTGGAAGCGGTTCAAAAAGGGGAAAAGGTTTAGTGCTGTGGGTCACAGTGCGGGAAGTGATGGTTACTTTTAGAGATTTTAAGTTTTTTGTTTTGAGTGGTGTTCTGCATACGATTTCTTGAACTTATTTTTTAGCCGTTTGGCAGCGGAGGCGAGGTATCAAAATTCACGGTGATTAGGATTGTCTTTTTTTGGTTGGTTGCTAAAACGGGGTGCTACTTTTGGGGAAACATACTTAATCTGAGTGGAAGTGAGAGGGTGGGTCGGAAGCATGACGAGAATCCCCATGCCGCCAGTTCTTATTTTACCTCTGCACTCGCCTGAGGCGACGTCCCAGGGGGCAAAGTCCAAATGGGAAACTCCTCGATTTGGTTTAATACTAGTTTTGGCCAGAAAATAGGGAAAGCAAACGCTGTTTTTAAATAAACCCATAAATGCTTAAAATTTAATTAAATTAAGTAGTTTTTATTTGTAAAACAAAAATAACGGCGCTTGCGGCTGTTATAAGCATTTGAAAAATAACTACAAGTGTTGATTTTAAAAAATAGGGAAACGTTGTGATCGCGGCTTAAGGCTCTACGGGCCCCCGTTTATTTCGGTGTGTTGCAGGGGTTTGTACTTCCATCGATCAAAACGACAAATTAGAATCTTTTAATTTTTTTTTTTTTCTCTCATAAAAGACGTCAATGAAGTGTGTTGAGTATTTTTTTCCAAAAATTGTCCTTTTTTTTTAAAAAAATTTTTTAAATTTTTGGGGAATATTTTAAAATCCCTTTTTTTGCGATTTTTTTTGGGGAAAACCAAAGCATTTTTGGAAAAGTAGCAACACACGTGAAAATAACCTTAAACCCGGATTCCTAAAAATCTGAAAATTTTTTGGAACAAGGGTTCCGCTGTACAATGGAGTACGAAAGCTTTTGGGCGCTATTTTAGTTTTTTTGACTCCGCAAGTGGCCCAACCTAGCGATACAAAGTTTTTTCACCACTTTGGTAAGGCAGTAATTTTTTAAAAAATTTGTTCTTTTGGCTGCATGACTTTGCTCGTGAACTACTGCAGGACACCTTGAATCATTATGATAGATCTCGCTAAAAAAGCTTGCTTGGGCAATTTTTATTGCACCTTACAGCAATTTTTCATACGGGACACCCCAAAATATCAATTTTTTATATGCGGGGACATTTTTTTGGGGTTTCGTCCCCATCGGGACAATTTTGTTTTTTATTTCCAACAAAATGAAACAATTTTTAATAATCCAGCCACGGCGGTTATTACATTATCTCTCTGAGTCTTTAAAATTTTACTGCAGGGAAATTTTAAAGTAAGACTTTTTTAGTGTTCGCCTTTTAAAAGGTGGATGACTAAATGAAGTTGAGGGGGGTGGGGGGGGGGGGGGGGGGGGGGGGGGGAGGGTTTTTTTGGCAAAAATCCATTTGTTTGGGTACGAACATAAACATCTCTAATAGGAAAAAAAAGGGGTAAAGCACGCGGAAAACCATTTTCCATGATGAAATAAACATATCAAATAAGTTTTTTATTCGATTTTATTTGGCAATTTCATTAATTTTATATATATTTGGTTTTAAAACAGGTTACCCCCGGGGATTGAACACGGCTGTAAAATTAAAGATGAGAAAAGTCGTAACAAAGGGCTTTATTTTTGGGCTATGCTTGAATATAAATTTTGGTAATAAAAATTTTTTTTTTTTTTTTTAACCAGGGCAGGGGCCTTTTTTTATTTGAATTTAAGAAAATTAATAAAAAAAAGGGTTTAAGCATCGCCCGACATAGAGGTTGGGGGTTTTCAACCCCGGTGGAGACCCCTTTTTTTTAATGTCTATGAAAGACTACCATAAAACAGCGTATAGTCCCCAAAACTAAAATAATTTGGACATCAAGAAAGCAAAGCGCTTGAGTGAATTCCCCTTTGGGTTCACTTGACCCACGTGTTAAAAAATTCTTTTACTCTTTTAAACTCTAACTCTTCGGGAAAGGAAAACAGTTTAAAACTGTTATGAAAAAAAAGAATTTAAAAAAAAAATCTTGTTCCAAAAATATAACCGAAATTAAACGTTTCCCTTTTTACTGAAAGTTATCTGCCTTTTACACTACTTATTTTTGAAGTTTTATTAAATATACCATCAATGCATACGCATTATTTTTGTGCAACATTGCACAAAAACTGTAGGCGATGACGCCACGGTCGAAAATTTACCAGGTCAGCGGCACCAGACGTTTTTCTTTTCGTAACATGCAGTGACCTTGAAACCAACGCAATTCTGCACTCGAGTATGGAAAATTTTGGTTTTTTTTTCATTCGGATTTTCGTGACCGTGCTGTTATCATACTTAGAAAGTGTGTGATCCCCCATGAAAAAAAGCTTAAAAGTTTGTGGTGTAGGTGTGTGGGGTTAATGTTGAAAAAACAATTTGCTCAATGCGTGTTTTTATAGAATACGGAAATTTTAAAGAATTTTCGGTTGGTGTTAAAATTTTTTGATTTGGGTCGTGGTTTTTTTTATTTTTAAAACCTTTGGCTTTAGTAGGGGACATGACGCTTTTTTTAGTACTTTAGACAGAATTAAAAAATGATACACGGGGTTTGAACCGGGCCCGGGACCTTAGCGCGGGTTTGTCTTCCCAACTGAGATCAGCCACCATTTAAATCTGTCAATTCTTGTTTTTTTTTTGTCTTTTTAACAGCAGGGGAAAAAAAACTAGAGATACAAACCATCTCTAAAACCAAGTTGGCAACGATTTTTAACCTTGGCTTTAAAAGTGGCGATTGACTTGTTAGTTTTACTTTAGACAAAAAAAAAAAATGCTTTACCAGGGGTTTTAACCCGGGCCTTAGCTTCCGACATGTAAAGTACAAAAAGACCAAGAAAAAAGACAGTTTTAAATTGGTGGTGATAGCTCACTGGAAGGCATGCCCGGGCAGCTAAGGTCCCCCGGGTTTCAAACCGGGGGTAGTCCAAAAATATAAAATTTTTTGAGTCGATATTTTATTTTTGTTGGAAAACAAGTAAAAAAGTATCTACGGAATGTTTATACGGCTACTATTTGTATTTTTGATTAGGCCCTATTTAATTTTTAAAGGAACTTAATATTGTGTGGATTTAATAATAAAAAAAGCTTATAAATTTTTCCGCCGAGTAGGGGACCTTTCACGCGTGTTTTAGTTTTTGAAAATTTCTATTTAAATATAGTTTAGGGCCATTTTGAATTTTTGTGTTCGATTTTACAGACCATCCTTTTTTCGAGGCGCGTGTTTTTAGTAGATCCATTTTATTTACACCCGCACACTCCACACGATTGAATTTGTATAATTTTGTTTAACCCTGAGAAACATTGGTGGGTTACATGAAAAGAAAAATTAAAAAAATTTTTCCAAAGGTATATTATAGATCTCAGGATTTTCACTCTCCGGGGGGATTCCAAACCCCAAATTAGCATTATAGAGACGACGTGCCTATTTAGATTTTTTTGCTAATTACAGAATTTGTTAATTGAAATGAGTGAAAAAAATTTTACCACGCCTAGAAAAAAAAATAAAATAGCTTGCATCCCCGGGATTTGCCTAAGGGGTCAAGAATTCCGGGGTGAAAATTTTAGCAGGTTTCGGTGACGGGATCACCGTTTCCCTTTCCCAAACGAGTCTCACGCGTTAGCATGAGCTCCTCAACGGTTTTCGGTCAAAGCAAGCCATGCAGGGTTCGCCAAAAAGCTATGTCAGAGATCTGGAGACATGTCGAAATTTTTGTGGTCTGGAAAGTTGTTCCCAAAAGGCACAAAAGAGAGGGGGTGTTTTGTGAAAATGCATTTTCCGCCTGCCGCCTCGAGTGATCCAAAAACACTTGCCAATGCCCCCGGGGGATGATCATTCAAAACTTTAAAAGTATAAATTTTTTTAAACTTTTACGCACTTCTACCGACCTTCCGAAGGTGTTTAAGTACGTCAAAGCAAGGCCCCAAAGGGGAAAAATGCCAAACGTTTTATTCTATTGGAATAAAAACAGTGTTTTTTATAACCAAATGGGTGGGCGAGCTCTCATGCCCCCTTGGGTCTTCGCAAAACGGTCACACCCGGAACGAAAACGAAAGTGAATTGAAGTTGTACTTCAAAATTTTCACAATGGTTATATACTGATCAAAAAAATTTATAATTTTGGGGAACATGTGTTATAAAGGCAAGTAATAATAAAATTTAAACAAAAAAAAGAAAGGGGCAATGTTCATCTTATCAATGATTACTCGTTACGTATTTTATTAGCGAGAAATGGGGGTTTTCTTTAAAATTTTTTTATGCCTTTAAAAAAAATTGTAAAAATATTCAAAGTCCGAAATAAAAATTAATAAAAGCAGTAACAAACTAAAAAAAATACTTTAAAAAATTTATTACCGTTTTATAATTTTAACACCATTACATACTTGGTGTTCCTTTTCCTTTCCAATTTTTTTTTCACTTCATTAATTAAAAAAAAAACGTGGGGCCCTTTCCGTCGTTTGGGGATACGTGCATTTCATTGGAGTCATTGGGAAGCTATTGGGTATAGGTTTGAAGAAATTTTTGAATGAATTTTAAAGTATAGGGTTTTCATGGAAATAGCTTGTACGAATATTAATATTTTTGTTTCTTATTAGGCCCCCCCTAAAACAAATGTCATAATCAAAAAGGGCCGGGAAAAGTTGACTTTTTTTATCTTTCCGTTTAAAGCATCAGAAAAAAACGGAAGCATAAAATCAAATGATAGGTACTATTTTGTACACATAATACTGTACTTTTGGATACGGACTTTATAGAAAAAAAGTGACTTTCAAACGTTTGAATTCAAATTCAAAAAAAAAAAAAAAAAGCCTTTTTCAGAAGCCATTTCAAAATTCCCCTTCTTATATCCAGACAATGGACATGCATGGTTGCATCAGGGGCTTTGCACAGCTAGTTAAAATATCATCCTGATTAAATGTATTCACCCATATTATATTATGGAACTTTGTACGTAGCATAGCGCAATAAAAAAGGCACTTACACGTACCCCCGCATAAAAATTCGATAAAAATTGTAATAAAAAGTAGATTAAATTTAACAATCATGCCTAAGTTGTCTTTTGGGCTTTAAAACAGCGTTCGAAAATTATACTTTTTACGGGCGGTTTCGATTCCCGTTTTTAGTCGGAAAATTTATACCTTTTTTTTATTCTCAAATCATTTTTAACCATTTGGAATTTCTGTCATAAATTTACTCAATCACCCTAGATCTAGCCCCCCTTTGTAATAAAAACCTTCCCCGGGCGAGATGGCCCCATGTGAAATAAAGCGTTGATGATAAATTTGCACTCAAAGATAATAGAGCTTCGCGCCTCGCGGCCGTAGACCGGATCCGGGGCCGCACCGATGAGCCCTTTTGCATACTCGTGCACCCCAAGTACATTGCAACTGCGCCTCTATTTTACGGCATTTTTTAAATCTATGACTTTTCGAAAACCCCCCTCCAGTGCCTCTTTTAACTCCCATTACCCAAAATTAGCCTACTGGGCCCAAAACCCCGGGTTTACTCTTAAACACGATGCCTAGAACATCCGTACCTGCGGCTCTGACCGCGAATGACCCGTTTTTTTGTCGTTTAATTCTCGCCATACGTGTGTGAAGTTTCGCAAAGGTTAGTATTTTTGACCCTTGGGTAAAACCGTGTGAGAAGATGTATTGAGGCGAAAATGGGGAAATAAATGTTTAAATAAAAATTTTTGAAAAAAATTTTAGAAAACGGAAAAATGAATTTGGGTTTTAGCTATCACTATAGATTTATCGCCACTTTTTAAAAAAAAAGGGGTTAAAATTTGCATATTTTCTACATCCGGGGAAGACGCCTTCCTTAAGTCCTACATCCTACGTGGTCTATATCTTTTGTATTTTTTTTTTTATTTTGTTTTTTTTTTATAACTAGATTAGGGATAATATTACAGGCGTTCGTCTAACTAAATATAAGCGTTCAAAACGCTTGTTTTTTAAAGGCTGAAAAAAATTGCTCAGCCTACTAAAAGTACCCAGTACTTTCTGCTTGGTAGGTTATATTGATCATTCTTATTTTATTTTTTTAAACCTAAAACTGTATCTTCAAAAAACTCGTTACAAAAATTAAGTTATTCCTTTTAATGTTTAATGTTTTTCTATACCTTTTTCTAAATGTAACCAATAAAAAACAGGTTTATTATTTAAACAAAAATTTATATTTATCCATTACGCTAGGTTTTTATAAAAACATACAAACCCTCGGAACTCTCTCGGCAAACTCTGTTTTTTAGAGCAGTCGACCTTTACTTCTTGACTGCGCAATAATTAACATGTTGTAGACTTTTTTTTAAAAAAATAAATAAATAAATAAATAAATATCCTTTTATCTTAAAAACTGTATAAGGATTAAGAAAAAATGTAAGCAAATGTGCAAGAATAAAAGTTTTGAGATAATAGCATTCAAAGTTTATTTATGTTGTTTTTGGTAAATTTGAGTGTAACATAGCCTAAAAGTTCAGTTTATTTATTTTACATGAATTCACTGGGCCTTTATAACCTGTTAAAAGAGGCTTCTTTAAAATTGACTAAAATTGTTATGAATAACACTCTAGACAGCCCTAGATTAGGCCTAATATCAGTACCGTTAAGCCATTTTCCCATGCAAAATAGCATGCAGCGCTCAAGAAAAAAATTCATTTAATGCTTTTAGCATTATATCAGCAACAAATAAATATATATAGTCAATAAATAAAAAGGTACACTTAAAAAACGGTCCTGCATGGGCGTGACGTCACAACCAAAACAAGTGGTTTTACGCTTGTGGCCTAAAAACAGGCCATTAAATTTAATGGTTGGAGATAATTACTTCTAGTTTTTTGCACATTGCACAAAATCTTGGCACAAACCTTGTCTGTGAAACACAATTAAACATTTATTTTGTTATAAAGTCGATATAAAATTATGAATTTATGACGACTTGTTTACGCCCTATGGCCTAACAACGTACTTTGAGTCTTACCTGTTAAATATATTTCCATTTGGATTGGTGCACAATGTCAAGAAACGATGTGTCTGTCTAGGAGTCGTTCCACATTTCTAAAATTTTTATCGGAACAGATAGATATTAAATACGGCGTCAACTAACACGCATTAGACGGTTTGAACGTTTGACCACATATTTCACTATGAATTACTGACAAACACGCAAATCTGATGGCATCAACATTTAGAGCTGACTTTTATCTTTAATTTGAGCACAAGAAACACTTCCTACGTACAACCATGCCAATTATATCGATTTTTTTCTTCATCTGTACATAGCTCCATGCTACAAGTCCGGCGACTTCTTCAACACTTGAACTGATACGACTCTGCTGTGATGATTGCGAATTGCTTGGACGCGCATTGATACATTTTTTGCCGGCGATAGCCTAAAGGAGGGGAGGGCGGCTGGCCATGGTGCCTCGGTTTCGTCTCGACTCCCGCAGCTATCGTGTTCAAACGGGAGATAACGAGCCTCCAACGTAAACATAATAATGAATGCTCCATAGATTTGTAATTGTTTACATCTATATGCAGTTGAAGGCTTGGTTCAACGGTTATACAAGATCTGGTCCAATTTTTGGTTTCATTTCCTCTTATGATGAATATACAAACTCAGTAGAGTAGAGTAGAGTAGAGTAGAGTAGATCTTTATTCACTTAAGACTAATACATGGTACAAGTATAACACCTCTTCGTGAAGAGGGAGTGAATAGTTCCTAAGGCTAAAACATGGTAAAAAATGGTAAAAAATGAATAATAAAATAGAATGCATATTTCATGTGAATCAAATTATATGTATATTACTAGTATGGTATACTAGTATTGGGAATTGAAGTTGTTTGAATAGATTAATTGAGTATTGAAATGAAAAAATTCAATGAGTAATTGGTTTGATATGATACAATACGATGTTATTTAGGATGAATAATAATATCCAACACTAGCGTATTATATGATATAATGATTATGAAATGGAATTAGTATTGTATATTTTAATATATACGTGTAGTAGTACAAATCTATAAGGGGCAGTTTGTAGTGGACATGGTAAATTTAAAAATTTACTAAATATAAAATGGATAATCAAATAAAATGTGTATTTTATGTGAATCAAGTTATATGTTTTATTAGTACCTATAGTATACTAGTATTGAGAATAGAAGTTGTTTGAATTGATTAATTGAATAATGAAATGAAAAAATGAAATGAGTATAAGATAGAAACGAAAAAGGGTTATTATTAAATTAGTGTTTATGTTATAAAACTAGCTGTCGCACAAAAACAGCTCATATATACCGATATAATACACTCAGCTATTCTATTGAGAAGTTTTTGATGCCCTACCCCTATTGAGTTTATCATCGAAACGATCGTAAAGTAAACTTTGAAAATCTAACTCTGAGCTATCTGGCAAAATAAATTAAACAGTTCTCAAGTACATATGACTATTGACTATGATACACATGCACGGGCAGTCTTTTCCAGACACTTTCAGGGACGCGTCGAGGAAGGTTGATCTGCTAAGCTTTCTCAAATCTCAATGGTTATTGGTTATACAGTAAATATGCTATTTAACACGTTTGTAAAAATGTAAAAAAAAAAAAAAAAGATGTTCAAAACAGTGGCGTTAAAAACCGTGTGAAGTCATGACTCAGAAGAGGAAGAAAGTAAAATATCGTAAGGACAACATTCGAAAGTTAAATCAGAAACGGTAAGTACAAGCTACAAGTAGTCATACAATAAGTTTATTATTAATAATATGTTTGTTCCTATGTCTAAACGGTGTCTAAGGTTTTACTTTTTATTGGGTCACACTTGCATACAATTTGTTTGTATGTCGATAGTATTGTGGTCTTGTAGACCTACACTTTATGTGGGTATTCCCCCCCCCCCCCCCTAAAATACAACATAACTTCGGATGCAGGTATTATTAACGAGGACTCATGAATTCAGAAATAAATCAATTTTGTGATAAGGATATTTGATCGAATTAGGTAATGTAGCCTGTGCGCACAATGCAATTTGCCATCTTTAAAATATAAAGGCAGGGGCATTCCACTATATTTACAACAATTTCGTCAGACAATGATGAATATATAATATTGTTTTCTTCTTGACGTTTCATTTTATTGTTAATTTGCATAACCATACAAAATTATAGTTGTAAATAGGGGTTTCAAATACATATTTTGTTATTTGTCCCAGAGCTCTGCATTATTTAAAAAAAAAAATCAACTTTCGAGATGTTAAAAATAATTTGGTATATTTGGAATCAAATTATAACATTTTTCAATGTCATTAATCGGGAAACACTCCCGTAGGAGTAATTGGTTTCATCGAAATCAATCCAGAAACTAAAAATCCATCTCAGCGGGGTATCGAATCCCGGTCTCCCGATTGCCGGTCGAGTGCTTTACCCGTAAGCTACTGGATTGTTGGTGCATTGTAGATCTGAATAGTTGGGTTGGGAACTACACTAATTTAGTCTATCCACTTCGTCACAATGTCGTACTCATAACCGATATTTCACACACAAAGCCCTAGTTTCGCAAGGCCCCTCACCCCACTAGCCAATCATTGTCAATTTCTGGTTCTGGATATGTTACTGCTTGCAATGTTTGTTTCATTTTACCATATATCAAAAAAGAAGCTTGACCCCGTCCCCCGTCCCCTATAAGTCAAGGTTAGATTCGCATAATAATTATAATAATTTTACAACGACGATAACACCACTACGTACGAGCGAACAGTGGCGAACCAAAGATCGTCTCATCATTTCTTAGTAGACATTCAATTACTTATTTTTAATGTACTATAAGGCATGTATCCTCCTCCAGAATTGCGGCTTTTCCCGATACGTCATAAATAACCAAAATGACTATTCACTTTGCGAGTGTTCAAGTCTACAAATATAATTACGTTTGTGGTATGATGGTCTACACAATTTTGTATGATTTTTTAGAACATGAATAATATATAATATAAAAAAACACAAACAAATCTTTAGTTACGGCATACACCCATACATCCCATCACAATTTAGGGGTGGAGTGGAGGGTTTAGACGGCTAGAAACAAAACTAATAACTTCCCGTGCAAAATGTCAAAAGAGTAGATTAAAAAACTACATATTATATTATCTTCATCTAATATTATTATTTCTGTGTACAGTTGGGGAATAAAAAATGGTGCTAAAAAGGCAAACCCAGTCCAACAAAATGACGAACCAAGTACCTCTGAACACTGTGAGACGTAAGTCCGTTTATTATTTGTTATATACTATGCATAACAAATTACGTTACGTTCGGTTATGTACATGTTTATCTAAAGGCGAATTCAAAAGTCATATCGTTTTAATCGTATTATTCGGTTATTCCTAAATAATATTCCCATTGAATTTTGAGTTTGATACAATACCGCAGGGAATACATCTGCGGTGGCTCGTATGTGTGTGGTGTGGGGCATTGGTCTGAACTCTGAAGTGAATTGAACCAAGGGACCTAGAGGCGATAATCTCGGAAAGGCATCGTATCGTATTTGAACAATAATTATTATTCTAAACAACATTTAACCACTGTCGCAACAAATGTTGATTTCAATCCCTGGCTTGCGTTTGCATCAATATGAAAACAATCCAGCGTAAATAGGGCAGCCAAATATTCGTATAAAGATGCTTCTTTCAAAAGGAGTGATTGAAAATAGATTCAAATAAATTCGATGCGATTAAAAAACAAAACAAACAAACAAACATCAGAGCTTTTTACGGCCATGCTATATAGAATGATACGACCATGAACCAACAGGTTTACTGCTATGATGATGATTTTTATTTCTTGACGTCAAACTAATGCACTAAGTCTATTTGAGACAAGAAGTGGTGAGGTGATAGATGAGGATGAAGAACGATTAAAAACACGCATTTGCAGGATTCGAACCCACGACCTTTTAAAGCCGTACGCTTCGGACCAGCGCCCTAATCGTATGTGCCACCGCGGACGGTATGGTTTATTTCATCAAAGTTGAGTTTATTGGATGAGCGTAGCGAGCGAAGCGAAGATTCCATTTCACTACACTGGAGAAAAAAATCCGTAATGCTTTTTTTTTGTATTTTTGTCTGTTTGTTAACACGATTCCGGCTAAACCAATACTCTAATTGCAATAAAATTTTATTTAGGCCTTCGAAATCTCTGAACTTAGAGCTGCCACGTTTTTGAGCGTGATCGAAAAATTATTTCTCAAAAATATCGCAATTTTACGATTTTTTAATTTTTTTAAATTTCTTCGACTTATAACAGTGACATGCGGCATGCCTTATCCGATTTTAATTATTTTTTCACAGAACCTTAATTTTATGAATTAATATACTCGTGTGAAATTTGAGCGTAATCCAAAAATTATTTCTCATGAAAATCGCAATTTTACGCTTTTTATTCGTTTTAAACAATTACGCTCATCCAACAACGCGTCTGAAAAAGCGTTTGCGAAGCTTTCTAGTAATTACAAAGTCAGAGGTTTCGAGTGCCCCGCACGAATTTGGTTGTCAAGTGTTCAAAATAGAAGTCAGAAATTGTGTATTTAAAAGCAGTGAATTGGGTTGATTCTTTAAAGTATACTATTTTGTTACATTCGGCTCTGGTCTTCAAATCAAATACATCTAGAACTGATCTAGAGTTTGGCTGAGCTCGATATCTTTAAAATAACTGTTTAGACATAATATAATAATTTGTATTGTGTTGTATACCATGTTGCCGATAGAGGCAGTGTTGTTTTGTTACCACACACAATAAAGTTGCTCCTTGGACACAGGCCAAGACTTGAGGAAGAAATCAATTGTTTAATAAAGAAATATTCAAGAAAAACTTAGTGTTTGTTCGAAAGATACTAAGGAAACAGCTGCATTTTGTAATATTGATTTACATAATAAATTACAATAATTACGTGATAAATTCCTATCTAGCTCAGCTCAGTTCAGCTCAGATAAACAGTTATTCGCAAAGTAATCTTCTATTTCATTCTGTCAGCGTGGCCACAACTGAAAGTTCACAATTCGATGCACTTAATTTACACTTAATTCAAAATATACTTATCCTTTATTGGAAAATTACGGAATTACCAAACAATACACTATATATTATTTTCAGGGCATTATTGGAAGATATAACTTTTAACGGAGAAGGTGAAAGTTTGTCTCTTGTCGACTCTGTTCCTCTAGTTCAGTCAGAGGCGAAAATTACAATAAGGTAAGTTAATGTATATTTAATGATATTGCATACTTAAAATTTTAAAAGAGGTAATATGTAATGCAATGCAATATGTAATATACATTTAAATTGATGTTTCAGGTTCAGACCCAGTTACACGTGACAAGGAGAAGCACTTGTTACTTTACTGTATACACAAAAAAGAATATTATGGTCGACAAAATAGATCGTGATGACCAATTCTGGGATATGCATGTAAAGGAACCACTTGAAAAATTCTATTTAAATTGTCTTCTACCCGAACTTATTGACTCCCGTCATAAAAGAGGCTTGCCTATCCGAGATCCACCATATATCTTGGAAGCTCAATTAAATAAGAAAAAGCGCCAAGATGACACAGAGGAAGAAGACTAAAAAGGAGATAACACTCATTTAAAAAAACGAAATGCACCCCAAAAAAGGAAAAAAATGAAGTCGAGAAAAAGGGGAAAGAGAACGGGGGAAACCTCCGAGAAGAAGATAACAAATTTTGTTATTATTAATAATCTCGGAATTTCCGATTTTAAAAGTATGTTTTCAAAATAAAAATAAAAATTATTTATTAAAAAGTAAAAATTTTAATCTGGGGCGACGGTCGCCCCCGCAGACAAGCGTGCATGCTTAGGACACCGAAATCCGGCCCTATATAGGGGTACCAATTTGGGGGGGTTTTTCAGCTATCTGCCACCCGCCCCAAAAGAGTTACAATCTTAAAAACCGGTATATGACCTGGTATGTGTCCATGACATCCCAAAAAAAAAAATCAACCCGACCCGAAACCGTTCTGTTTAAAAAAGGCTCTCAACATCGTAAAACCCCTTAAGGCTGGGGGGGTTGGGGGGGTGGGTTGGTGTGGGGGGGGTGGGAGTTCCCCGGGGAGTTTCTTTAGCCTACGGAAAACGTTAAAACTTAGAACTTGAAACTTGGACCACACTTAGGGGTTTTCAAAGATGCCTTTTGTTTCAAACCAAAAACGGGTACAGGGGCCCGGGGAAAATCAAAATTTGGATGATATCAAACGCTAATTACAGGCGTGGTAATTTTTCAACTTGAAATTTTTAAAATGCTATTAACATTATAAATATCTTGCTCCAAAACCAAGGGCTAAATTTGGGGTGACCATGGGTCCCAAAAATACAAAAAAAAAATATCTGAACTTTTAAAAATGAATCTTTAAAGAAAAAGCTAAACGAATGTTTCAAACGTGGATACATTTTGATATCCACATTCTTTTTTTACTTTTGAATATGGAAAACAAATGGTTAAGGGGACCGGAAAAACCCAAAATTTTCAAAAGTAGGTATTCCGTACTCTTATGAAAATACGTATACCCAAAAACGGTTCATCTTAGAACTTTGAAACTTTGGGGGCCCCTCAGATTTTCCTCATATAAAAAAACCCGGGGAATTGGGCCGGGGGAAAAACAAAAACAAATCAAAATCAAAACGCGTAATTCTCAGGGGTAGTATTTGTACAAGCTTTTAAATTAAACATGCTCTTAAACCCTTATAAAATCAAGTGCTTATGCTAGTGCTTGGTCTTGTTGTTAGTTATTGCTTCCCCTGCGAAGGCCGGGTTCATTCCCCTAAAATCAAAGTTTTTTAACATCTATTTGGGCTTAAGTCATCAGTTCTTTCTTAGGAGTTTGTAACGGGGATTTTTGGGGCCGTCCTACAAAATCAAAACGCGTAATTTCTCAGGCGTAGTAATTTCTATACGAGCTTGAAAATTAAACATGCTCTTTAAACCTTATAAATTCTAGTGCTTAGCTAGTGCGTTGGGCTTGTTGTTTTGCGTATCGCTTCCAAGCAAAGGGCCCGGGTTTGATTCCCGCTAAAGTCAGAAGTTTTTTACTTCTGATTTGGACTTAAGTCTATCAGTTCTTGTCTTAGGAGATTGTAAACGGTGACTTTGGAGCCGTCCTAGCAACGAAGCACATAATAAATTTCAGAGTTGTTCTGAATCGGCCTTGTTGATTCTGTGTGTTGATCCGCGGGTGTTCGCACTGTCCATACCACTTTCCTATTAAAAATATCGATCTTTGGTTGGTTATCGCTCACTCGTCGATTGCGTCGGGGCCTGCAGGGTTGGCTTGGTCGCTTTGATTTAAAGTCCCTCACTGAAAATCTGTTATATAACTGAGTGGGTAGTCTGTAAATAAAAATTTATTTATTTATTTATTTATTTATTTATTTAAGGGGTATCTTTGGGGGGACCGTGGGCCCAAAAATGAAAAAAAAACAACTTTGAACTCAACAAATTTAATCATTCACACCTTGATAGCGAACGAACAACAAAAGATGTATTATCCAACCAAATACAAAAATTTGTAAAAATCGGCAGCCAAGCTCTCCTTCAAAAGTCTTCGCTGTGAATGCTGTGAGATATAGAAGTTGAGCCAAGCTTTTTATTCTTTCTCCCTAGTTTTCGCTTTTAAAATAAGTAAGATCATTTCGCCTGTTGACGAGCGCCAAGCCAACGATTTTTTGTGGTAAAAAAGTAAAATTTTTAAACTCGAAATCATAAAAATGGCTTCGCCATTGAATTTGGTTCATGGCCAAGAATTTTTTTTTTATGATTTCGAGTTTAAAAATTTTACTTTTTTACCACAAAAATCGTTGGCTTGGCGCTCGTCAACAGGCGAAATGATCTTACTTATTTTAAAAGCGAAACTAGGGAGAAAGAATAAAAAGCTTGGCTCAACTTCTATACCTCACAGCATTCACAGCCGAAGACTTTTGAAGGAGAGCTTGGCTGCCGTTTTTTTTTTTTACAAATTTTTGTATTTGGTTGGATATTAATTACATTTACGCGTTTCTGTCCGTGTATGGTATCATGTGGTGTGGTTAGGGTAAAATAATGTGTATGATGTTCACTAGGTGCATATTAAAAGCCCCCCCCCCCCCCCCCGGATTGATTTGTTGATTGATGCCACAAATTATTTAGGCTAGGGAAGGCTATGGACTATTGTTTATAAAAACGTGTACAATTTTGTATCACTGAACATGCCATTTGTACACTGCCTATACAGGGCATCCATTACCAGATTAACGACATATGTGTGTGTTTTTAAGTTATAATATTTTCACATTTTATACTTTCAGTTTTGGGTTATTTCGTCGCGTAGCGAGTTAACATTTTGTGTACGTCTACGTACCTCGACGTTTCGTTGATAACATCTGTGGAGTGGGTAATAATTCACAAACTTCACGAATGTTTTCATGTGACAAGGCGAATAACCCGAAACGCAGACAACTATGATTTAATATAATATTGCTGTATAGTATAGTATTGTATAGTAGGCCTATAGTATTATCTAAACATACCTAGACAAAACTATAATGATGACGGCAACGAAATCCTCGTATATAATACTCATCGTCTCGATTAGCATAATTGTATTAGTTGAGACTGAGACGTAAAGCAATAAACACCACTACACCAGTACATTCCGAGTAATTATTTAATTATCTATTCTGGCTATGATATGGCCATGTGTTTTATTGTTATAAGGTGTATAAAGCTATTTTATATCAGTGTTGTGGTTCCCAAACGTTTATATAAACTGTATCCTATTTCCATCTAAAAAATATAGCAGACACCCGAACGAAATTTGTAATCCCAATTTTGTTATTTGGACTTTACTTCTAATCTAAAAGCTAACGATTTCGCTTTTCGGGTTGGCTTTATCGTGATCACGGAAAAATATCGAATTATTTTAGCCCCTTCCGCGTTTGTTCGTACTATTGAGCCCACATAAGTGCATACAAATTGTTGAGACACATCGCATATCTGTGTGTGGAAGTATTGAGTATGACGCAAGTCTGTAGTTATCGCCCGACTCTGCATTCATTTGTCGCCGATTAGCACCGCGGAGGGGAGGGTGGGGTGGGTAGGGGGTCCCCTCATTGTCGACCTAGGGATACTCAACAGAAGGTGCAGATTCCCGACCTCAGAATACAGCTGCGGAAACTGCACAGTGGGTAAAGTCGGCTACACAATCTACCCGAGCAAGGTCGCGTAAAGTCGACCTGGAGATACTGCACAGAAGAGATACGGAATATCAACAGGGCACGCGCCGCTCATGTGTATAGCACAGCCATTCAAATAAAAACCCAAACACCAATAATTAATTATAAATTATAAACAAATATTAAAAAAAGAAATGTTAATGAATCTCTTCA
>JAMZAV010012004.1:0-18515 GCA_024449915.1 Sweltsa coloradensis
AAAGAATTTTTACCTCTTTCCTTAAAGAAAAAAATCAGGGAATCCTTAAGGGGGGGGGGAAAATACAAAGAAATAAGGAAAAAATTCACAAACCCCTTTCCCCTCAACCAGCAAAAGGATCCTTTCCCACTTCTACCACCCAAATTTGAGTTCCTTTTCCCAAAAAGGGGAATCTATTACCGAAACACAATGGCAAATTTCCCTTGGTAGTCCTAACGGGACACTCTTAATTGTCCAACATGTGGATCACTATGCGGCCAAAATCAGAATAGCTGTTATCTGCTTCGTGGGCTGAAACCACTCGTGACCTGTCTGTATTAAAACTGTATACCATGCTCATTTACATTCACATATAGCATATGCAATCTTATTTTGGGGGGGTTCCTCTAGTGCACATCGTGTTTCATTCTACAAAACGAGCCATTCGTATACTATCGGAGCATCAATTTGGCAATTTCAGCCGAAAACGTTTCCAAGCTCAACATTTTAACAGTCACATCTCCTCATACTAACGCAGCACTCTTTGTGCATACCAATCAGAAAACTTTTTTTAACAAACCTCTTCGTACATAGATCCTACTCGCTCCAGAATAGTCTCCATGTACCCCATCATAAGACAACATGTATGCCAAAGGGCCCCCACTATCTGTGTATCGCAATATCAAAAACTTTACACAAATTAGAGCATCAAACAAGCCACAATATTAAAACAAGAACTAAAATCACATTTGTGTAGCAAAGGTTACTATTCTCTTCAAGAATTTTAATCTTAAGGCAAAGGAGGATGTGTCGTTTGACCTGGTGACTCCATTATTATGATCCAAGCGGGGAAGTACAGGGAAATGGTTGGATCGGATAATTGTGTGGGGGAGCTAAACTAGCCTCACACCTGGTATTAGAAGTTTTTATTGTTTAAAAAATTACTGTTTAAATACAAGCTTATATTGTACCTACATTTTTTAAATATTTTGTTGTGTAATTGTATTAATGAAAATTTACACACTTTGGGACGATGCCCTACAGTGGGCCATGTACTTGTCTAGTTGGTGAATTTAAATCTAAATCTGAATCTGATCAGTGTTCATCTATGAAATGTTTATAGACATGCGAGTATTTGAAAACAAATGATCAACAATAACAAAGTTGTCCAACTCCCATTGCCCAACTTTATTGCTAAATCTGCCATGAGAGTAATAAAATATAGGATACCTTGTTGTGATTGGTGATCAAGTATCTCGTGATACTTATGAAGAGATCTGATTGCAGGAAGTTACATACTTGTATTGCCATGTTGTTCAGATTGTTGAACATTTTTTAGGTGTTGAGCAACTCGACTTGACCGTTTGGCAAGCTGTGCGCAATATATGCATGTTATCAAATGCACACCAACTCACAGCCACATTGTTGGGCAACTATGTTGATCATTTGGCAGCCGCTTAAGGCCATGGTTTCCTATAGGCCTACAGATATAAGGAATAATATTGTTGTTAAAAGGAAGGGAAGAATAGGATAGACGTTAAATAAATAATAATAATAATAATAACTTTATATCGTTTTTATTTAGTCATAACAACAACAAAACCTTACCCTTACGACGGACAAATCAGACGTCTGTTTTACTATGGGCGGGACAATAAAATATTACTAAAATTTAAACAATTGGTCAATGGACTCAATCTGGACCCGGTTATGCCCCGAGCATGGATCTGCTAATCGTGAGGGGAGGAAAGAGTTAAAGTCCACTCACAAACATCGACTAGAAACTAAGACATTAGGCCTATATTACTCCCTAAAACTAGAGGCGAGCTCTGGCAGTCGTCAGGAAACTACTTCCTTTCCCTTGACAACCTCTCCGACGACGGCGACTAATGACAACACGAACTATGACAAGGATAATGATGACCGCAACGTGAGAATCCCCCCTTCCTCCCCCCTACCCGTGGATGGTTTGGTCAAGACTCTCCCCATATATTCCCTATATGCTAGAGTCAGGGCAAACTTTTACAACAATCACTATCAATCATATATATAATAATAATAATAATAATAAAATAATAAGAATAACAATATAATACAAAAATAATAAAGCCAATCCAGTGATTCCAAATGTTTGGTCTAGCTGACAAGTAGTGACGATGGCGTCGGACGCTGTTGATGTTTATCCGGACTCGAGCACGTCGTTGAGCCCAAGAACAGGCTCACCGGATGAGGGGGATCACGCCGTACGACCTTGGGGGCAACAGGGCCGGGGCGATGAGCCTCACGTCCTCGAACCCGATCATCCGTTGATGAAGCGATTCCAGGCCGCACTCAAGTCGCACCTCGAGCGACAGAACGCACGGCTCCAAGAGGAAGTGTTTGAGATTGTGAGTTGGATACCGTGTTGGCTCATCCCATGGTAATTCACATATCATTTGGAAAAATCTTGTTCATTCAAGTGACAACCAATTTGCCAAATTTTAAGATTTGTTATTTTATATTTTGAGGGTAGGGCCTATCAGAGATTCTTATTTCTTGATAAAGGTGCAGCGGGAAAAAATAAAGTTAATTCCTTCCCAATTTTTACCACATGCGCATTGCATGTGGTAAAAATAAATAGGCCTATTTCACATTTTTCTCCAAGAAATAGCAAATTGTGTAGAAACTATTTTCTCCTTTCAACTACCATGATATACAAGAGAGCGGATAGCCTAATTATTGATTCCATTTTAATTCCGCAGCGCATTACAGGTATTGGCACAAAAAGTTATTGGTGGAAATTTAGGGTTGCCATACTGCCCAGATTGAAATTTGGGACTTTTGTAGGAACTGAGGGGACAGCAAGGGGTCTGGGGCAAAGACCCAGCCGCCGGAGGCGACAAATTTTTGGGGGACTTTTTCGACGAAAGTGCCCAGAAAACGACATTTAATTATTACATTTTTCATGTTAGCAGTAGGCTAGTGATAGAATACACAATTTCATAAAATTAAGGTGATGTGGGTGGGTTGGGTACTAGGAACTAGAGGTACCACCAAGTTTAAACAGAAAAACAATTTATACTAGGCCTATTCAGTACCTAACTTCCGTTTCCATAGGCCTGTCTTCAAGCTGATTAGCTTTCATCACCTTTTTTCTTAGCCCAGTCATATTTTTATGAGAACTTATTCCAGACAACTTAGAACCAATTACTTTTCATATAATCATAAACTCTGTGAAATTTACACCCATAAAGTTATATTGCACTAGGAGGATTGACCTTACAGAACTAATGAGAATATCAAATTTGAACTGTCATTCTTTCAAAAACAACTTTTTTGAAACAATTACAAGTATGAGTAGGACTAGGATTTGGAAATCGGGACATTCCCGAATTTCCGGGATACTGAAAATACAGAATTCAAAATCGAGACAATCCCGATTTTTCGGGAGGAATGGCAACCCTATGGAAATTAATTTGGCACGTAAATGAACATCCACACCAGGGTTCAATTTAAAAAATGGTGAGATATTTAAAAGTCTAGTTTAGATAGGGTACAAAGATTTTTGGATGAGCGTAGCGAGCGTAGCGAGCGAAGCGAAGATTCCATTTCACTACACTGGAGAAAAAAATCCGGAATGTTTTTTTTTTTTTTTTTTTTCTTTCTTTTTTTTTTTTGTATTTTTGTGTGTCTGTGAACACGATTCCGGCTAAACCAATACTCCAATTGCGATGAAATTTTATGGAGGTCTATGAAATCTCTGAACGAAGAACTGCACGGGGGAAAAATCGATCGAAAAATTATTTCTCATGAAAATCGCAATTTTACGATTTTTTTTCGATTTTTAACAAAATTCTTCGATTTATAACACCTGCATGCTTTGTCCGATTGTAATAATTTTTTCACACAACCTTTATTTTATGAATTGATATATTCGTGTGAAATCTGAGTGCAATCGAAAAATTATTTGTTATGAAAATCGAAATTTTACGATTTTTTTCTTTTTTTAAATTACGAATAATTAAAAAAAAATCAAATTAAAGTTTATTTTTTATTTAATTTTAATTAATTTAAAAAAAATCAACTAAGTAATGATTTTTTCACAGTACAACAGAAAATCCGCATAACACTTAACAACTCAATGCACCAATTACGCTCATCCAACAACGCGGCGGGACTTAAGCGTTTTCCTAGTACACAAAAAATCAACCATAGTCTGTTAGTCTGTTAACTTGAGGTAAGAAATTCCCTCACGGCTTTCTTATCATTATTAGATGAGGGAGAGCAGCGACTGAGTCTTACTATTCAGCTCAAACAAGACTTTGTCGTTCCTGTATGAGTAAGTGAGTTTGCTCCAAAACTGCCGAACCGCTGACCAGATTGCGCTGAAATTTCAAACAGACGTCCCAGATCAGTATTTAGGGTGCTGCTAACATTTTCAGAAAAATCTGTTCCGATTTTAACTCGCAATAATATAGAAAAATTGAAAAAAAATTGAACCATGGATATGTCAATTAATTACATTTCCGCATATAAATAATCATTGTGGCCACAGACTGGGCAACAAATAATTCTGAAAGTAGTCATCATACTAGTAAAATGCTAAAGTCATTGCTAGACAAGTGAGCGAGCCATATGTTAGTACCAAGGAACATTTGCATCCCTATCCTAAATTCCTATTTCCTAATAGACTAGGGAGGATAGACCTATGATGTCTAGATCCAGCCTTAGGCAGGGGGAGGAAAAAGATTGTTCCTGGGTATTCAACACATAGATCGCTCACTCGTCAAGCAAAGACTTTTGGCGTTTTCCTAGTTTTTTTTTACATACAGTATTTCTCTCACCTAAGTATTACCTAATAGGCTCATATTGCTCCAAATTATTTTTTTTTGTTAGGTTTTTGATTCAAGATAATTATTTTAATTCGGTTTGACCCCCCTAAAAACAACGGTTTGACACCGGAACAAGTATGTTTTAGTACAAGGGTTACGACTTTTATTTATTTATAAGTAAATCGATAATACTTAATACTAGTACTAGAAGCCTATACTTAATGAGTAGGCCTATGCCTATAGAATTTTAAAAATCATTTTAACCGATAGGGCCTACATGCACATGCTCCACCTTCTACATCCTTAATTATTATTGGATTAGTATCATGTCAGTGTCGACATCTGTAGTTGCAAGGCTCTCGATCTCCACTTCCGAGAAAACGTATTTCATTTTTGACAGGGTTTTGTGCGCCGTACATATGAAATGCACAACTATGTAGCCCTTCTTATTGACAACAACACGTTGCCACAAAAACACTACAACAACAACAACAACAACAACAACAACACAATACCCGATAAACGGAAAGAAGGTAGTCAAGGTACGTATGGGTTAAGCATGTTAAAAGGAAAATCGATCCCTTTACTTTGCAATTTTTTCAATTTTGAGTTATCTTTGTGATCGGGTTAAATTTATTTGTTTTCGTTAAAATACTTTTCTTTTTTAGAGCGTTTTTGACTTTTTGATGCAGTTTTTATTGATTTAATGCTCCGTCTTCTTTATTTTTAACATTCTTTGTAAATTTATTTATGTCTTACCTATCTGTTTTTATTGTAACATGACAAGAATAAACAATGGAATGTAAGCCAAGACTTTTGAAACGTCAAAGATTATCTTATACCAATGTGATTATTTCCATAAAGTTTAGGCTGGATGTATAATATATATATGATGTTAACCTTCGCTTTATAGTAGGCGACAATGACGCTGTTATGTTAGTACTTTAGACATAAATTAAAAAAAAGTGACTATATATTATAATTAATAATAAATAATAATAATAATAATAATAATAGCTGCGTGGAAACAAAAGAAGGTACCGGAAGATTGGAAAAGAGGTATAATTGTGCCGCTGTTTAAGAAAGGTGACCGTAAGAAGTGTGAAAATTATAGAGGGGTGACATTAATGTGTCAGTGTGCAAAAATTTATGAGAAAGTTATAGAACTAAGACTGAAGGAGGTATATGACAACAGATCTAAGAGAAGAACAATATGGGTTCAGAAGTGGACGGTCTACTATTGATCCCATATTTGCTATAAGACAGACCAATGGAGGGGAGATGGCAAAATGGGAAGGAAATGCACATTGTGTTTTTGGATCTGGAGAAGGCATACGATCACCTGCCAGAGAGAAAGTATGGGAGTGTCTAGAGATAAAAGGAGTGGGAAGAGGTTTAATAGACAGGATACAAAGTACATATTAAAGGAGTGAAAGTTGTGTACAGACAGATATGGGTAGGTCAGAATGGTTCCAAGTAAATGAGGGCTTGCGACAAGGTAGTGTGTTATCTCCAACACTCTTTACTGTTGTAATGGATGAAATTATAAGAAGAGTGGAACCAAATACAGATGGAAGGGACACAAGAACATTAGTGTTTGCAGACGATGTGTTGATTTGGGGTGAGAGTGCCAGAGAAGTGCAGGAGAAGGTGGACAGATGGAACGAAGTTACTACAGAGTTTGGTCTAAAAATCAATCAGAAAAAGAGTGAATGTTTGCGTATGCAAAAGAAGACAAAGGGCAGGCCTAGAGACATGGAAAATATTGTACTACGTGGAGAAGTCTTAGAAGAAAAAGAAGAATTTAAATATTTGGGAAGTATATTGACAAAAGATGCAAAAGTGTGTAGGGAAGTGTCATCTAGAGTGCAAAAAGCAAAAGGGGTTTTACCAATTGGTGAGAAAGTTACTATGGAATGAGTTGTTCCACAAAAATGTAAAATTTTGCTATATAAGGCATATTTTGTACCTATACTAACATATGGGGCAGTAACATGGGCAGTGGAACAAAAGAAGAGAGTCAGCTGGAAGCAGCAGAAATAAAGTTTTTAAGAAGTATTAGGCCTAAGGGAGTTACAAAGATGGACAAGAAGATAAGAAGTAATGAAATAAGGAAAGAACTGGGATTGGAGAGATTGAAGTTTAAGCTAGGAAGAGAACGTCTAAGATGGTTTGGACATATGAAAAGGATGGGCAGAGAGAGGATTCCAAGACGAGAATTTGAAGCGGCAGAGGAGGGGAAAAGAAGAGTAGGAAGGCCAAGAGAAAAATGGGAAAGATTAATTCAAGAAGACGTTGGAAAACGGAATGAAGTGTGGAGCATGTGGCAAGAGTAAAGCTGTGGGAGGACAGAAGAGAGTGGAGTAAATTGGTGGAGAGGAAGGAGTTAGAAGATGTGGGGAAAAAACACTGAGTCTGGCAAGCTTAGTATCTACAGTTTAATGCCCTTGATAATGGTGGAAAACCACCAATCACACCGACATAGTTGGAACTGAGTTATGATGATTATTATTATAATAATATATATATAATTGTCTGGTAGGTATTGATGTAGGGGCCTACTCGTTATTTGGTTTTGCCATGTGTATTGTGTCGGTGTAGACCAACGTTTTGATGTGGCAATATAGCTAAACGGAACCGCAAACAAAATTAATTAGGTAGCAGTTTTTTTTTAAACTGAGTGCAATCTCCACGAAATGTCAAATATTTTCTTTATTTTAAATCTTGTTTTTATGTATGTGGACTTCACCCAAGAATGTTTTCCAATATAACAATATATTATACTGTCCATAATACAATATACCATCATAACAGCGTCATAGTCGTCTAGTATAAAACCAAGGTTGAATACTAGGGGTGAATAACATCTTTGAATAATAATAAAAAATTAAAAAACAGTTGATGACGTTAAAGATTATTGGATGAGCGAAGCGAAGATTCCATTTCACTACACTGGAGAAAAAATGCGGAATGTTTTTTTTTTCTTTTTTCTGTATTTTTGTCTGTCTGTTAATTCGATTCCAGCTAAACCGATACTCCGATTGCGATGAAATTTTAAGGAGGCCTTCGAAATCTCTGAACTAAGAACTGCCACGTTTTTGAGCGCAATCGAAAAATTATTTCTCATGAAAATCGCAATTTTACGATTTTTTTATTTTTTAAAAATTTCTTCGACTTATAACACCTACATGCTTTATCCGATTGTAATGATTTTTTCACAGAACCTTAATTTTATGAATTAATATATTCGTGTAAAATTTGTACGCAATCGAATAATTATTTCTTATGAAAATTTCAATATTACGATTTTTTCCTTTTTTAAATTACGATTAATTAAAAAAAATTAAGTTAATTTTTTATTTAATTTAATTTAATTTTTAAAAAATCTTCAACAAAGTAATGATTTTTTCACAGAACAACAGAAAATCCGCATAACACATGGCAGCTCAATGCACCAATTACGCTCATCCAACAACGCGGCGGGACTTAAGCGTTTTCCTAGTTTATTTTCACTGAATTGAATTGCACCTTGGTGCATTTATGTACACATTGAAATGTGAAAGATAGTGATAAAACACCTTACAGAGTACGATACGTCTTGTTCCCGCTAGGCCGCCATACTAAGATCCCGTCACAGGGAGCGAGAGGAGATGGGCGTGACGCTGTTCAACATGCAGCAAGAGGTCGCGCGACAACAGAAACTTCTCGAGTCACACCGTCACACGCTCTCGAGTCTCGCCAAGCAGCGCGAGGAGGTGGAAGCGGCAGTCAGGGGTTCCAAGGTCACTCACAAGGACCAAACGGAGAAACTGAACAATGCAAAGAAGAAAGGTGAGGCGGTCAAACGTTATTATTAGATGCACTTTCTGCAGTTCTTATCTAGGTATTGAGAGTGTACCAGTACCAAGAAAGTTTTTATAATTCAAAAGAAGGTAATCCGGTCAATGCTAAACAAGTCTCGAAGATCACATCACACTGTAAACCTCTCTTCATTAAGTCTTAACATTCTATAGTCTGTTTCATTCTACAGGCAATCCTAAAAGTAAAAAAAACAAAACATTAAAACACTTCCAAAAAATAAAAATATCCACACCCACGACTCACGTCTAAAAAACAACATACATGTAAATTATTTTTCAAAATCTTCAACTCAAACAAACTCTGATTACACACACATAAAATTGCTTAATAAACTACCAACTGAACTAAAAAACATAGGCTCGTTAGACCGTTTTAAATACTCTGTAAAAAAAAGTTCCTTATTGCAAAAGCATATTACTCCATAAACAAGTATTTAGTTGATAACCTAGTATAATTTAGTTTAGACTCAAGATTATGAAACTGTAATTCATGACCATATTTCTTACCTATTTAGGCTATTTATATAATAATTTATAATGATAAGTTTTACTGTTCTCTGTAGTTTCTGTATTTTGTCCGTACATCTGTAAATGGCTCTCCCAAAATGTAGATAATATTATTATTATTATTATTATTATTATTATTATTAAATCTTTATTAGCAACAGGACTATTGTCCCTATTGTAGTGTAAAATACAGTAATAAACCATTTATTATTATTATTATTATTATTATTATTATTATTATTATTATTATTATATTAATTAGTGCATGACGTCACAGTGCATACTGCGAGTACACTCAGTGCATGCCATCTGAATACGCCAATAGTGAAGTGTATTTTATTTATGAGTTTATTATTGTAATCTTCTGTTTTGGGGAATGGTCGTGGGGCTCGAAGCCTCTCCCCTGGTATTTTTAGTGCCTGGTGCGAAGCACCTATAACTATAAATCTGATGTGTGCCAGAGTTGGGCGATGGTTATTAGTTCAGATTGGAGAATAGTTGACAGGTTGGAAAGTATAGACAACATAAAGCCCAGCTTTCACCTGCTGATGACAACTGCAGCAGGTAATTTAAAGTTGTTTCATTAATCCACGACGCGTTTTGTCCTTCTGGGACTGGGGGGAACGGATGGTGGCCACTAAAAATCAGCTAACTACAAGCAAACAAAACCCACAACACATAACCAAACCTGTGGTAGGGCCAATCAAGTAGTAAATTCTGCATGCATGTTGTCATCATCAGCAAGGTTACTTCACACACCATTCCTTCTGAGCCACACCGTCAGCACAACCAGGAAAGGGGTTTACGTGTTATTTTAACATAATAAAGTGTTATAATATGCATATAGAAATAGTGAAAGCCATCATATCAATGAAATATATAATAAATTGTATGTTGTTCCATACAAGCTTAGTTAATTCTTGCGCCATCTCCATCTGTAAGTAAGTCGTGCCCAGACAGCAGTCCTCTGTTAAAAAATAATCTCTGGTTATATGGTTAAATATTATTTTCTCATCATTCATCAATAAAAAGCGTTGGTTTGGAGTAGTTTTAAGTTAAATTCCCTCACTGACAAAATGAGTTCTTATAACTGAGTATAGGCCTACTCTAAAGTGCAGATTTCTTTAATTTTGCTGGTACCTACTTGTGATTGAAGAGTCAGAGCTGCAGGCGGAGGTGGAGTGCGTGGCACGCAAGGAACGCCAGCTGCAGCTGTGGGCTCGCGACATGGAGGCCGAGCTGAGCGTGTCGCAGAGAATCTCGGAGAAGACGAGGATCGAGAAGAAGCAGCTCGCCGCCGAGAAGCGGAAACAGGTGCGTAGTGTTGGTGAGTTGCCCGAGCTTCTTCTCAAGTCCAGCGAGATACAAGACGTGTTGTGTGCAGGACATGCTGCTGTTGACCATCTCGTCCGAGGTGGACAAGCAGGAAGGCGAACTGAGCACGTTGTTTGCGCGCTGCGTCGCCGCGGACACGGAACGCAACGCCCTGTGTCAGACGCTGGCCGACGCCCAGGCCGACCTCGAGGCCATGGGGGCGGAGCAACGTCGCCTGCTCAGGGCTTGGAGTAGCGTGGTGGTGGCCATCGGCATCCGCGACCGGACGTTCAACTCTGCCAAACAGGAGCTACTGTGAGTCACTGCTGCAGGAAAAACCTCCTCCTTGCCATCCTAACCAATGTGTCTTAAGTTGTACTAGGGTTGTCACCACTAATCGATTTAGTGGGGAAACGCTGATGCTGGCGTGGACAGAAGTTTAAGCTCTCAGCTTTCTGCTTATTACAGGTAAACGGTTAATAACATCATTATCATATTTCACTTAAACGTGGGACGGAGTAGGTGCATTCCTCAAATGATTAATTAATGTGAATGAGCGGGTTAATTTTAGAAATTGTAAGAAAAACTGATGGGGATTTTTTTCATGAATTGATGTGTGTTGGATTTGCAGTTTTTGACTTTCTGGAATTATAGCTTGCAATGATTTTTTAAAGTCTAATTCTTTGGAAGGTAATGTGGACATCAATAAAAAAGTTAAATCGTCAACTCCTGAGGCCATGCACTTGAGTTGCGTCAACCTCAGCAACTTCTCTTTATTAGTTACCAACCGATTAGTAGATAACTATGTTTTTAACTGATATTAGGCATCACACATCATCCTCTCTGGTAAGGTGAATGAGGTGGTGGATGTTATAATAAAAAGAGGGATTGACATCCTGGGATTGAACAGAGTGAAGTGAAAGGATGGAGGAAAGTTAGACTGAATGGTGGGTACAAGCTATGGTGGAGTGGAAATAAAGAAGCAATGAGGAATGGAGTGGGGATCATAGTAAGCCTGAAATGGTAGTGTTTGGACTGGTTAATGTGGTAGATAAAACACAATGTAAAAGTGGACTGTATATTTTATTAGATTAGTGAAAAACACGTAAATAACAGGAGAGAAATATTGATACAAGAACGTGGCGCCATTGATTCCAAACGAATGCTCATCGTTACCATGAGCAACTGATAAACAACACAGAATATAGACAAGAGAACAAATTATGTAAACAAAGAGTCAGTGCCTACTGGATTACATATATACACTGAGAAATTAGATTACCAACGGGCCTAAACATGTAGGAAGAGAAGTATTATATATTCTTATTACGTTTTCTAGTCAGGATGGATTAATAGTTTACAAATAACGACGGACTACATTTTTAGTTGACTGTTTATTGATACAATGACAATACAGTAAAGTGCGGGGTCCTACTTTTTTAGGTCCCACCAAACAACTTAGAAATCTTCTACCTAGTACCAACCTAACAACATGATACATGTAGTTGTTGTTGTTGTCAGTTTTCAAATACCTTTATATAACATCCCCTTTTCTAAACTGAAACATTACTATTCAACAACATAATGAGAAGTACAATTATTTGTTTTACAATTCTAAAGATAGGGTTACAAAGATAGAATTGCTTACTTAAATTACAAACTATTTATAAGTCATAAATCATAATCAAAAGTTGCTTAGCGCTGATAGTCTAACAGATAACGAGGCAGTTGTTTCTTTCGAGTTGGCCTAGTTATCGTTTGAGACAAAGGAGGTTCTAAAACTAAAGGATCAATCGGAATCACTGGTGGTTCTGGAAGGTGATTTGGTTCTTGGAACAACTCTTCCGGAAGTGGCTGTGTTACTATGGGAGGAGGGTTTACAGACTGGTGCAAATCTCTTCGGTTCCTACGGAAATCTGCGTTGTTGGCCGTAGTAACGATGTACGACCTAGGCGATTCATGTATTCCCTTTACGATGGCTTTCTCCCATGTATCTCCACGTCTAATTCTGCAACTCTCTCCTATTTTTAGTTCTGGTAGAGGACGAGCCGATCTATCATAAAACTTCTTCTGACGACATTGTTTTAGACGAAGGGCGTCCGTAACCTGTGTTTCTACTCTAGGTTCTAATAGAGACTTGGATATCGGCAACTTTGTGCGAAGATTTCTGCTCATTAGCAATTGTGCTGGAGATCTGTTTATGTCCTTAACTGGAGTTGATCTGTATTCTAAAAGAGCTGTATAGATATCTGTCCCTTCTGCATGTGCTTTACGGAGCATTGTTTTACCAATCTTAACTGCACTCTCTGCCATCCAATAGATTGGGCATATGTTGGGCTTGATGTGATTATTTGGAAATCCCATTCTCTTGCAAATTGTTTGTATTCGTAGCTCATGAATGGCATATTGTCGGAAAACTACGCACTCTGGATACCATTATGTGAGAACACCATTTTCATATTTTGGATCACATCTTTAGCTGTTTTGCCTTCGCACTTAATGATTTCTAACCATTTGGGAATAGTAATCAATTATCGCCAGGTATGTCACTCCACTATACTCTAGGAAATCGGCAGCAATCTTCTGCCATGGCCGATCAGGAATTTTATGAGGAAGTAATGGCTCTTTTGAGTTGTTTCTCTGAAACTTCTCACAGATCCAGCACTTGGACACTGTGTCCTCGATTTGCTGGGTCATGCCAGGCCAATAAAGAATTCCTCGTGCTCTCGCCTTACATTTTTCCATGCCCTGATGGCCCTCATGAATTGAATTTAACATTTTCTCACGCATTGTTTGAGGTACAAGTAACTTATTTCCTACAAACACTAAACCTTCCGACACAGAGATCTGTTCCTGCAGTTTCCAATAAGGCTTTACACCTGGTTCAACCTCGGAAACTCGTCTTGGCCATCCTTCTGTGTGGTAGTGAATTATTTGCTGAAGGACTGTGTCAGCTAAAGTTGCTTTTTGAGTTTCCTCCCTCTTTGCAGGACTAATGGCTAAATGTTTTTCTACTGTATGTACAATGACGTTAAGTTCTGGATCATCCTCAACCGGGTCCATTAGATAGGCCCTTGATAGTGTATCAGCCAAGAAACAACTCTTTGCCAGGGACATACGACACATTTAAATCATATCTTAACAATTTAAGCAGCATTCGCTGAAGCCTAAATGACACTAGATTTAGCTCCTTCTTCACGATAACGACAAGTGGTTTATGATCAGTATGTACATTTACGTTTCTACCGTACACGTATTGGTGAAATTTTTGTACACCGTAAACTATTCCAAGCATTTCCTTTTCAATTTTGAGCATAATTTTTCTCTGCTGCAGTGAGACTGCGAGATGCATATGCAATTGGAAGAGAATCTTGCATCAAGCATGCACCTAACCCGTCTTTCGAGGCATCGGTTTGTAAAACTAGGGGTTTGGCTTGATCATAATATTGCAAAACAGGTGCATTGCACAGTTTCTCTTTTAAACTAGCCAATGCTTTCTCATGTTGAGGCTGCCATTGCCAATCAACATCATTTTTAACAATTCCCTTAATGGGGCAGTGGTATGTGAAAGTTTGGGTACAAACTGAGCTACATACGTGACCATGCCTAGCAATCGGCGTAAATCTTCCTTACTTGTTGGGCGAGGCATCTCAACCATTGCTCGAATTCTGTCCTTGTCTGGTTTGAGTCCTTCCGATGTTACCAGATGTCCTACGTATTTGACAGAGTCCACTCGTAGTTTGCATCTTCTCCTTGTTGAACTTCACTCCATACTGCTTGGCTCTCTCTAGCACTGCAAGAAGTATCTGATCATGTTCCTCACAGTTGTGCCTGCAATTATTAAGTCATCAAACACAATCCACACTCCCCGAATATCACCAAATATTTTCATGACCTTCTTTTGGAATATTTCTGGTGCCGAGCTGACACCAAATGGAAGCCTTTCAAAGCGATATCTACCGAAAGGGGTCTGAAAAGTACAGTAGTCAGCACTAGAATTGTTTAATTGTATATGCCAAAAACCGTCCTTCATGTCCAGTATTGTGAACACTTTTTTTCCGTTCATACGAATCGCGACATCTTCGGCAGTCGGAATTGCAAAATGTTCCCGCTTAATCGCCATATTTAAATCTCTAGGATCAAGACAGAGACGTAGACGTCCATCTTGTTTCTCCACTATAACGAGACTACTGACCCAGTCAGTAGGGTGATCTACTTTGGATACGACTCCTTGTTTTTCAAGAGTGTTTAAGGTTTCTTTCAGTTTGGGTTGGAGCTGAAATGGGACCTTTCGAGGGGCATGAATAACAGGATCTACCTTATCGTTTAAAACCATGTTATGCTCACCTGGGATTTTCCCTAATCCTTCAAACAACTCACTGTATTGAGCTACAATACCCTCTTTAGTCTGAATCCACTGTCCAAGGTTTCTAGCTACATTAACCTTGTCCACTTTTCTAATAAGGTTCAGTTTCTGACATCCTACTAGGCCTAGCAATGGTTGTGACTCTATGTCAGCAACAATAAATCTAATTTCATAGGTTCATTGCTACCCTTGGTACAAGCTAACTCTACTACACCTCTAGGCTTGATTCTATGATTCCCGAAGGTGACCAATATTGTGTTGGTATCTCTTACCTTGTTTTTAGAAAATAGGCCTAGGCTGTCAAAAATTTTACCTGGTAGGACATTCACCTGAGCACCTGTATCTAGCTTGAAAGTTACATTTTTACCACACAGTTTTAAATTAGTAAGCCACACATCCTTCTCAACTTGTGATACAGACTGTTCTTCTAGTAAGTGAACTACATACTCATTTTCTTCAAGTGTCACTTCTTTAACCTGTTTAGGGTTAGGTTTCTTGTTGAAACACATTGAACTATAATGATTATTTTTATGACACACATAACACTCTTTACCAAAAGCAGGACAAGCCCTTGGGAGATGTTTATTACCGCAACTGCGACAGTCAAAAGCTTTGGTCCCAGTTTAGTTGTGGTCGGTTCACTGTAGTATTTATCAGTTTTTGGTTCGCTAGTACTGGCTGATTTTTTCTTAGGGTTGCGATTGCGCTTTGTCTTCACAATGTTTATTTCACTTGGAACTAGGCCTACCTGTGGGTCTCGGAGCTGCTCGAGTTGTTGTTTTGATACCTCAGCCGCCCGGCAAATAGTGATGGCTTTGTCCAAGGATAGGGCACCGTCTCGGAGTAACTTTTCTTGTAGCGAGAAATCCCGGATCCCAAACACGATTCTAGCTCGGAGTAGGTTGTCCAACTGATCTCCGAAATCACACGTGCCTGATTTGGTACGGAGTTCCGTCAAGAAGCTATCAAACGGCTGTCCTTCTTTCTGTTTTACATTGAAGAAATTAAACTGTTCCATTATTATATTCACCTGCGGCAAGCAGTGTTCTTCGAATTTTCTTAGTACTACCTCGTACTTCTTCTTGTCTTCTGGGGTTTCAAAAACGAAGTTGTTAAAAATGGGTTGAGCGTCGGGTCCAATTAAGTTTATCAACATAGCTATTTTTCGAGGATCTGGCTTTGTATCCAAACCTGTGGCAGAGATGTAGGTCTCAAACTCTTGCCTCCAAGCCTTCCATTCTACACGTGGATTATCTTTAATTCTCAACACGGGCGGAACACGAAACCCTTCCATTATTATTCTTGTAATATATAATGGTAGGCCTAGGCTAGGCTATGCGCGGAATGAATATTCACTCGTTTTTATATTTTTTTTCAACATGTGGTCGGCCCCGCCTAACCTCACTTTTTATAAAAACATTTTTATAATCGCGCTCTACGAGATAAACTTGTAAATAAACTTAAATCCCATTTTAAGACACCATAATATATATTCTTATTACGTTTTCTAGTCAGGATGGATTAATAGTTTACAAATAACGACGGACTACATTTTTAGTTGACTGTTTATTGATACAATGACAATACAGTAAAATGCGGGGGTCCTACTTTTTTAGGTCCCACCAAACAACTTAGAAATCTTCTACCTAGTACCAACCTAACAACATGATACATGTAGTTGTTGTTATTGTCAGTTTTCAAATACCTTTATATAACAAGAAGAACAAAAAGAAGGAAAATAAAGAGGACAGTGAGGACATGAGGAATGGGAGATATGTCAAATATATGCTCCACAAATAGGATGTGGTCAGGAAGCAAAGGACGAGTTTGAGAAACAGCTAAGAGGATTAGTTGGGATAAGAGGTATAATCCTTAAGAGACTCCAACGCTCAAGTTGGTAATCAAAGGACTAGACATGAGAAAGTAATTGTAAAATATGGGTACGGAAGAGAAAAATATATAGGGGGAAAGGCTCTAGGACTTGTGCAATAGGAACAGCCTTGTAATAGGAAATACATGCTTCTAGAAAAGGGATAGCCACAGAATTTAAGGTAGATTAAGGCTATTCCAGAGCACTCTTACCAATATTTTGAAAGTCAAAGGAAAATAGCTTAAAGTTGGTTGGATGAAAGATAAACTTTGATAAAAAAGAAGAAAAAAGGAAAAAAAAATTGGATGGGACAAAAGCTCCACTTTGGCTATTATATGCAAATTTTGGGTCAATAAGAAAACAACAGTTCTAGGTGCAATATACTAAATTTTAAGCTTTGATTTGTTTTTCAACACACCTTTGTCTCTGCTACGGGTGTAAGGGAAAATAATTTTCTGAAATAACGTTTGATGTACAATTTTTTTTGTCCGGTTCAAAAATCTCTTGTGACAAAAAAATCGTACATCAAACGTTATTTCAGAAAATTATTTTCCCGTATACTCAAAGCATAGACAATGGTGTGTTGAAAAAAAATCAAAGCTCAAAATTAAGTTTTGCACCTTGAACTGTTGTTTTCTTATTTACCCAAAATTTGCATGTAACGGCCAAAATGTAGCTTTTGTCCCGTCCAAACAAAAGTTATTTTTTCTTCTTTTTTATAAAAGTTCATCTTTCATCCAACCAACTTTAAGCCATTTTCCTTTGACTTTCAAAATATCGGTAAGAGTGCTCTGGAATAGCCTTTTAAATACAGAACAGAAAACTCAAATAGACTATGTGGCCACCAGGAAAGAAAATCAGAAGCAGTTGAAGGATGAAAAGGTCATCCCAAGTGTTGGGGTTAGAAGGGGTACATAGATTGTTAGGAGCAGATATCCAAGTATATAGAAGTATACAAAAATTAAAAAAGTACACTGAGAAGAAGCTGAATTTTTTTGTCAAACGGTCCAAAACTTGTATTTGTACCGTTTGACAAAAAAATTCGAACACCAACTGTTTTTTCCAGAAAACTATTTTAGCTATAGTCAAGTTATAGCTAAAGGTGTTCAGAAACTATGTCCAGAAAAACGATTCTCAAAATTAAATTTTGAACTAGTTTTGTATTACACTTTTGTCCAAAAATCTAAATATAATTTCCAAAAGTGAGGTTATGTCCCACCCAAAAAAATTCACATTTTTTTTCTGTTATTTTAAAGGCCTTCTTTCATTCAGCAAACTGTTTAGACATGTTTCTTGGACTTTCAAATTATCGGCCAGAGGTGGTACAATAGCCTTAACAACTACAGCTCTGGTTTAAGATGTCCGTGGTGGCACATGCAGCTGGGCCGAAGTGTATGCCCGCATAAGGCATGTTTTTTTGTAATGTTTTTCATCGACATCTACTCATCATCTCGAATGGCCTTAATGCCTTAATAGACGTTGAGCAAAAAGAATCAAACTAAATAATTTTGAATCAAGAATATTGAAACATTGTTGTGGTCTTCTTCTTCTTCTTTCATATGCCCGCATTTTTGGCTTACTGGGCCATCATGCATTTCCTGGTTTTCCAGTAGAGACAGGTTTCTTTTTCCTCATAGTTCATGCCGAGCGGAAGGGCATCAATTTCGTCTTTAAGACTTGAACATCTCATCAGATGCTCTCTGTTCTGTTTCCTTCCCACATAGACCGCAGGTACTGCTATCAGTGATTCCTATCCGATGTAGGTGCTTTGCAAGCAGATCATGTCCTGTTGTAAATGTGTAGTCGTC
>JAMZAV010012005.1:0-19597 GCA_024449915.1 Sweltsa coloradensis
CCAATCCCCCCTCCCCATGGCTTGAAGGTTAGGGGGGGGCAATGCCCCCTTGCCCCCCCTGTTCCGACGCCACTGGGCGTAGGAACCGAGGGGGAGGGGGAAGGGGGCAGGGCAATGCCCCCCCCCTAAGTTTGGCCCGGGGGGAGGGGGACAAAACATTTAACTTCACGTTCATTTTTTTTAGTTTTTAGATCGCATATAGTTGCAGAAAAACATCGTTTACAGACTCCCGAGTGCAGAAAGTTTATTTTTAGTTTTGAGCTATTAATTTCAAAACTGTCTCCGTTATTGTGCATAACATACTTTTATACACATGATAGTTTAGCTGGACAATGAAATTGAAATTTAAAAAATAATAAATTGTATACCCTTCATAAACAAAATGGTAATCCATTGAGTTGCCATTTTCAGTTAAAACATAACAAAATAACTGTAGTATGGTGAAATTTTTCTTTGCCCCAGACCTCAGCTGCCGCCCACTGAATCTGATAACAAATTCCCCCCCCCCCCCAAACTTTCAAAACGTTCCTACGCCCCTGTCACGAACTAATAATACTAATAAGTTACTATTTTGTGGGAAGTTGCAATTCCTAGCGGTGTCGTAATCCCTCCAAATGAACTCTCCCTGTGTTCTTCAGAGAATGGATACGTAGGTACCTATTTAGATGTTTGATCTGTTGATTTATTCGAAAAGTTAATATAATTCAGTTTGCAGTAGGCCTATAGGCTATAACAGGTGGTATAAGATAGTCAGAAGATATTATTATTAAAAAATATTATTTTCCAAATAATGTAATAATATGAAAGAAAGCTAAAAACAATAACGTTAATACTTTTCTCATTTTAATTGTTTGGTAATTATCTATGTGTTTTATAATTGGGTTACTTTTAAAGGAACTTAATGAAACATGTTACTTCTGTGAAGTTCCTATTAATTTTAAGTGAAAGTGACAGTTTCTTTTTCGAGAACGCAATGCAAAGCTCAAAGCGGGAAGTTCCCTATTTCAGAGAACTTAACCCCAAGACTGGTGATGGCCCTAATCAGTTTTCCAAAACTAGTGCACTCTTTGGGGGTATTGCATGTTGATTACACCAAACAAGCACTTGTTCACCCCCGTACATTTCCCAATCTTCCGCAAAACAATTCACTGAAAACTACAAGGTAAAGTGATTCCAAACTAACATTGCTGATTCAGGAGTATGTGGCAGGTAACCGTTGCCAATCAACGGTTAGTATTTTAGGTTTGGCAAGGTAATTTAAATCACAATAATTTGTGTCCATGCTGGAGTCAAACCCACGATCCTTGGATGGTAGGGCTTTCCATGATTATTTCACGCTTGTTACTATTAAAAAAACTAATTACCGGTAAATTAGTTTTAAGCTAGAAATTAGCTCCTCTGGGCCCTGGCAAATAAACTAATGTAGCCACTAGCTTTCTGTCAATGTTGATTCCGGATCCCTAGACCCAAATATGATTCCTAAAGAATGCAGTAAAGACGTCTGAAAAGTAAGTAAATTTAAGAGGGGCTTTTTAAAAGAGCAGATTATTTTTTTTAATTGTTTTGACCGGACATAACGTAAGAATCAACAATTATATTCAAATTACTGGAATCAATTGTTCAAGTTCAAATTGAATTTTGAGCAGCGGTTTTTTGTATACTGTTTCTACACTCCTTTATCTACAACCTAAATATAAGGATTAATGTTTTCTATAGTTTCTCTTGCGTTGCACAATTTTTTTCGCTTGCCGGTACAATTTCAAATTTTGTACCGTTTAACAGAAAAAATCGTGCAACGCCTGATAACCATAAAAAAAACAATAATTATTTCATTGCTAACTCATTCATTACTAACATTGCTGATTCAGGAGGCTGTGGCAGGTAACCGTGACCAATCAGCGGTTGGTATTTTACAGTGGACCTCCAGAATAGCTACGATTTACACGCCGATAACGCCAGCATTGGAAAGATTGCTTCGGAGTAATTGGAAGTGCACAAGAAATGCTAAGGTTAAGACATTTAAAGCTTGATTTGCTTCAGTATGCGATGCCCATAGATGTACCACCACTAACTAGTTAAAAGGCTGTTCCTGCCAAAATGTTTCGTTGTTTGTCCACACTTCAATCTGTGATCTGTGGTATGTGTATTGCCCAACACTAAAAGGGGAAGTTATGAGAGTAGACAAAATGATGGGTCAGAGTGAATGAGTCAATCAGTCACCACCCTTGAGCTACATATTTTTAGTTTTAACCCTTTGAGTAGAATAAATGAGGACCATGAGTCAGACATATGCTTATACCTATATGACTTTTAAGTTAAATCAATCAATAACTTAATTGAGGGGCCGCGAGCATAAACCGTCTAATGCGCATTACCTGGTTTATGCGCGCACGGCCAGCCATAGTCCCGCCATTCTATTTGAAGTCATAATACACTTGGCACTGAACGATTACGTATCAGCAGAGAAACTGTTGTCTACGCGTGGCTTCTAGCTTTACCAGCTGATATTGCCGCCGCAGCAACAGCTCGTATCTCAGATCGTTTTGTTAGTTTGACGGTTTAAGCTCGTGACCCCTCAATTGGTAAACAATGGGAAATAGCAAATAGCTATTGAGTTTTATTATGTTCTTGTGATAAACGAAAGTAAGTACCTTACATTAAAATAACTTAAAGTTCCTAGAATATTGTCACTTATAATGAAAAAGGAACTATGTACTAACTAGATGTTGGAACAAATGTTTGAACTTTCGAAGTAAAAGAGAAACAGTACTTATCAGCTAACTATTAATCTTGCCACCAACCACAATGACCACTAAAGTTTGGCTAGTTAGTAGTGACCTCATTAGATTAGAGTAGCCTACAAGACATTCTACTAGAGAAGCACATTTTTTTTTATAATTGCGCCTCAGCCTGAGCCCTCTCCGACTTAGTTTTTTTTTAAATACTGCGGCCCGGCCCAGACCGAAAGATGATAATTGATAATCCTGGACGGGACCCAAAATCAGC
Source organism: Sweltsa coloradensis (assembly GCA_024449915.1). Taxonomy (NCBI): domain Eukaryota; kingdom Metazoa; phylum Arthropoda; class Insecta; order Plecoptera; family Chloroperlidae; genus Sweltsa; species Sweltsa coloradensis. Next base: position 3,007 of record JAMZAV010012005.1, read on the forward strand.
TCGAAAGTCAGCCCAAAAGTTTTTTTTCGAAGACTATAAAAACCATGTGGAGTTTTAGCCTCGGCACAGCCCGGAGTTGTTTTACAAAACAGTCTGTATAATGTTGTGATGATAGTATTTCTTAGTTATACTAGTTGTATACCATTGTGCCAAGCTAATACATTGGAGGGTGGGTGTAAAGCCAAGTGCCGAGTGACATGTTTACGAATTATGAATGTTTTTGAGTTTATGAATTGAGCTTGTATTGAACTCATAACTACGTCTTACTAAACATTTGATAACCGCAGAGCATTGAGGAGATCAGTACAGGTACAAATAAATAAAAGGTTAAAAATTTTTGAGAAAGCCTTCCTATAATTTCCTCCCCATTCATTCTCTGCTAGTGTCTTGATTTTCATTGAATTGAAAGCATTTTGTAAATAGTGTAAAACAAAAATATTTTGCAACCTACGACACGATTGACAATTTGAATGATACTGAATAAATAATTTTGATTCCATACTTAATTGGAATATTGCAATAACAAGAAAAGAAAGAGATACCTATATGTATTTTAAATCCGGTTTTCCACTAAAACTATTCTAATTGCTATACCCCCTCATTTAACGAGCAGTCACATGGTCTTGCATCTGAACACACGTCATGTTAAGTCTGGACCGACCCCTCCACCATCTCACTTACATAAAAAAAATGTTGCCCGAGAATAGTTACTTCTTTTTTACCTATCGGGTTGGCCCCCAAAACACCCGACCCAACCCAAAATTTCCAGTACACCACTAGATTAAAGGAAAATAGGCCTAGACACAAGTTTTTTGCCCTCCCCAACCTAGCAGGCATTGCTTGCCTCCCTCCACTAATCGCAACGAAAGACGCAACCACTCTATGTATTCGGAACAACCTTAGTATTCATTAATACCGTAATACGGGACGGTATGTTCTTATTTGCTAGAATGGCTCCAAAGTCACTATTTAGATATTCCCAACCCCTCAACTGATGGATTTAAGTCCATATCAGAAGTTAAAAATCTCTTAAAGGGATCGTTCACCTCTTATGTAAAGGTGTACCCAGACGTCTATTTACCTAAGTAGACTCCATTTACAACAAATTCTTTCTCGAAAATAATCATAATCACCATCTATTAATTGTTAAACATGTAATGAAATTGACTATGTTTTCGCCACTTCGCTGTACTGGCAACAACGCACGACACGGCCTTGGCTTCGGAGTCGAGTAGCCAGTGTCGCGGCGAACTGAGTCATCGTATTGGACATTTAAAGATGCTTGGCGAGGGGGGATATGACATGTAGTCAAGTATGGCATACTCGCTTCAAATTAGGTTGAAATAAAAACGCATGCCATGTGTTATTCGGCTCAAGTGTCAAGTGTAGAGGTGTTTACGAAGTTATGTCGTTTTGACAATCGACTTGATAAGCGCACAGCGCACTTGCTGTATACACATTCAAAACACAGCACCGTACACCTAGCCGAAATACATATTTACTGCTGATGCCTGTACGTCATTTGTTCATCCTTTTGTAGAATATGCTGTTGATGTGGATTTTTAAATCTTTGTGTTTGGAATGGTTCTTCTAATTAATCTATATACCATAAGATATATTATGAGTGGGGTGTGCCTGCATATTCGAACGATATAAACAAAAAGCGATAAGCTAATTGGACTAAGAAGGAAGAGAATAAACATTAAACACTGCCCAGAAACCTTACGCAGACCTCTTCACATCAGTTGGGCACGTGCACTCGTTTCGATCAATCGTTCATGATGACATTGAGGAGTGGTGTAATAGGTGCAAAAAATAAGAATGTTTATTATACGTTACAGGGCAAGCGAATTCTAGTCAGTAGTGTTCGTGTAGAGTTTGTACACAAAGTGTCAAAATGCCAACCGACAAAGAGTCAAATTGTTGCGACGAGAGTGACTTTATTAGTGAATTGCTTGAACGTGAGTCGGCGCAGTGTATAATAACTAAGCATATAGTAGTTTTGGGCAAATGATAGTTTTCAAAGATGTTCTCAATATTTTACGCCACGAAAAGCTTTGGAAAAAAACATCCATCAGTACAATATAGAGAAACATTGATGTCTGGCGTAATAAAGTAAGCATACCTCATCATTGTTTATGTCTACAATTACGAACAGAAACTGATCTAACAGGCAACATAGATTTGTTATTCATTCTGTATACACAAGTGTGGTCATAAGGCGGCTTTAAATTATAAATATACAGAGTATTCCATGAGAAAATAAAATTAAATGCCGCTTGGGATAATGGTACATTGTTAATCGGTTTTCGGATAGATGTAGTACATGCATAACGAGCGAGAGTTATTCGGGAGGTCCGCGGTCGATCCTCACCCCTGGCAATTCTGACATTTACATGATTACGGAAACTGCTGTTAGCCCATAGCGTTTGGAATTACTTTAATCATGTAATTTCACTTATTGTGGAAGAATAATTGAATTTTTTAAATGCTTTAAAAAAATCGCTTTTATTTTTTAAAGTGCAAGTAATTCTGTATCATGTGTGTGTGTGTTTGTGTGTGTGTGTGTGAGAATCGCTATCGCGTGTATTATGTTGTTGTATAGGCAATACTTATTCAACTCCACTATTAGGCCTACCTGTCATGATTGGCAACATATAACTTTATAAGAACGTGACAATATAATATTTATTCCATTAAAATGACGACAACAACGTATGTGTTTAAAAACAGGTGTTGGTTTAACTGTAACGTATTGTTAATCAGATGATCGCAGGCCTTCCGCTTTGTTTTCAGTAGAACAGACTATCTCGATAGATAGACCGGGACCTGCCTCACGCGTTACTCGCCGCTAGTAGCTGTGCTGTGTTGCAACACCTCGCCAGCTTCGGGTCAGTGACGTCACTGACCCGAAGCGCGCCGATGAATTTAAAGACCCCTATTGACGTAGGTCTGGAAATAAACACAATAAACTTAATTTTTATGTTCGTACTTGGTTTTAAGAATAACTTGTTAAAGAGGTGAACGGGCCCTTTAAGATACTCTTAAGTTAAGCAGTAAACTACGAGCCACGCCTAAGTCAGATGGAGATACAATAACCAATTTCACAAACTGCTTACTTTTCCCTGCATTACCATGCAGTACAAACAGTTAGAAACCACTATTGGAAACCTTGCCGATAACAATATACTACGTACAAGCAGAATTCAGTGTCGGTATGGCCGTGAAACCGGCATGCAGCTTAGGACAAAATGTGTGCTGCATCAAAGTAGCATTGACTAGTGAATAATTGTGAATATGAATCAATTTCAGGGATGGCAGTCTCTAGTGTCTATATACGGTAAGTTACTGTAGTAACGTATTTACTCGATTATAGGCCGGCATTGAGTAATGGCAGGGCCCCTATTTTCAGCACTAAAATTTTAAACAACATGTTATAAACAGTGCTATTGATGAATAGCTTTGCATAATGGCTGCACCTCACTTTTTTAAATTTATAATTTAAAACATACCCGAGGCCTATCGGAGTATTTGCATAAATAGGCCTCCGCCTACAGTAAATAAGTTGCAGGTAGGCCTACTATTTTGTAAGTGAAGAATTGTGAATATGAATTAGCTGGTGCTCATTAGTTCCAAAAAGGTTATAGGTAAAGCCCCTTGAAATTCGTGACTGCCGATAAAACCGAAATATGTGCTAACCATTTAATTTCATAAAATGAGTATGAATTGATCAAATCTGAACCAGAAAATGACAAAATTGAATCGCTGACAAACACCGAAATAGGTTGTAAATTTCGAAATAACACCAAAATTCACAAAATTAATGTTTTTTAACGCGAAAAGCACTAAAAATAGGAATAATTGTTAAATTACAGTGTAATTTTCAATTTTTTATGCAGTATAGTTCAACCAAAACAAAGTTTTCATAAAATAAAGTTCAGAAAAAATGATAAATTTTCTTGTAGTGGGTAACTTACACCAGTCTGAACAGAAGTACATTCAAACTTGTTGTGCCGTGAACGAATATTACACGCATATAAGTTGGTAAATATAGATAAAACCGCTGAAATACAGCTTTAAACCAAACACCAAAATTTTTAATTTGAAAAACGAAATTCACTACAAAATAAAACCACTTATACGGACCTCTAGTTATAGGTGTACTATACAGTATTCTATCAGTTAACTTCATCAACTTATTAGTTATTATAGTTACAATTAGGAAAAGGCCAATAGGCTAGTTTCATATGATTGGAGAAGGGTTGACAGGTTGGGAAAGCATAGAGAGCCCCCAGCCCGAAGGGCTGGGGGCCACAAAACTTTTCACCTGCTGATGACAACTGTAGCTAATTTAATCCAGGGTAAGACATGGTACTTTTGTTGCCCAAGCACCAGAGTCTAGGAGGGAAGCCCCCTCACTGGTTGTGCTGTGTTGTGACTTTCCACCCTTCCTACCTGATCTCTAACCTTTTCTCTTAGAATGAATGTAGAGGCAACCCAGGAGGGGCAGCTTTTCTCTTGTTGCCAAGGGTCCTGGTTCGAATCCAGGGTAAGTCATGGATTTCTTGTCTCCCGAGCACCAGAGTTGGGAGGGAAGCCCCCTTACTGTCTGTGATGACTGTGTGCCCTAGTATGAATGGTGTGTGAAGTAACCTTGCTGATAATGACAACATGCATGCAGAATTTACTTCTTGCGTGGTCTTACCACAGGTTTGGTTATGTGTTGTGAGTTTTGTTTGTGTGTAGTTAGCTGATTTTTAGTGGCCACCATCCGCCTGACGAGTCCCAGAAGGACAAAACGGGTCGTGGATCAGATAACAAACAACTTTTAAACTAGCTAGTTGTAATCAGCAGGTGAAAAGTTTAGTTGCCCCTAGCTCATCAGGCTGGGTTTTATGTTCTCTATGTTCCCTATACTTTCCCAACCTGGCAACCCTTCTCCAACCATACTAGTTATTATAGTTATTATACCTAAGTTTCAAGAATGACAACTCCTTTTAACATACCTCCACTAAGACAATTATCAAAGAGTAAAACAAATTAGCCCCTTAGGCATACCATTTGAACTTAAAAAAAAGTTTTAAAAAATCGTAATTAAATTGAGAGACCATCACCAGATGAATAGTCTTGTACCACGAGGGATGGCGGCCGAGCCTCTGAAATTTACCAAGTAGGGCCTATGTAGGTATAATTATGTGCTCGTCTGGGACGAAGGTCAGACTCAAACTATGTATTCATTTTCTATCTATTGCAACCTGGTTACGACTTTTCAAACTAGGTCCATTTTTTCGAGGTCCGTCATAACGTGGCAACAATGTAAATGAGAAGGAACAGGTGCAAGACTGCAAGCACGTTCTGATTTGTCTTATCGTTTGAAGCTGCCATACAAATTGACAGTCAGCATTCGAATAAGACAATGCACGGGGGTAGAGGCTATTTCACTCCCGGCTGTGCAGTCGCTTAAAAAATACACTCTAGTACATGTACAGTGCAATGCTTAGGGCTAAAAAACCGCTTCGGAAGTGGAGGAACCGGTTTAAACTTTTTGGCACCAATGTCAACACTTCAATCAACCGAAGACATTTAAACATGAAAGGCAAAGATCTTGTGGAAGAAGAAACTAGATAGGTCCAGCTGGCATCTTTGTGCTAATATTGTTTTGCATCTCCAGATCAAGAAGACCAGATAACCGCATCATGGCTGATTCTACTGCGGTGTGACGTAACGCACAAGAACAATGGTTTGTGCGTAGCAAGGTACCAAGTAACAATTCTCTATGAAGGATTTAACTCAGTTTTCTAATGTTCACAAAGATTTGTACCTTACGGAGAAATTAATCTTTGTGCCTTTGAGACTTACAAAATGTGGTTTTCTGATCGACAAAATAACAGAGATTGCAAAATGGGTCATGTTGGAACTGTGCCTTCATTTGGATAGCAAAACACTAATATCACAAACTAAAGGTATAGGTTCGCGTTTGACTCATCTTTGTCCTCCGAACGCGATTTATACATTGTCTGAGTTGCCTCTGCCCCAGCATCTCTAGGCGGCACTGGATTAAATCCAAAGATCTTGGTTCTATTAGATATCAAGCAAACCTTGAAAAGTTCCCACAAAGCTGACGTGCTCCCATTTGAATTTGATTTGGAAAGGACAGTGCTTCAGGTTGGCAGTTTAGTAGGGCTGTGCGAGCCTAGAAATTTTAAGTCGAGCTGAGTATTAAAATAAAAGCTTGATTTTCGAGCCGAGCCGAGCCTTTTCAAAAAAATTTTTTAAAAAAATAAAAAAATAAATAAAAAAATGGTTAGGTAGGCTACATATTTTCTAGGGATGTCATCGGGTACCCGGTTCTAGAAATTACCCGGAGCCGGTTATAAGATCAGGGTATTTTTCGCGACCGTTTTTAGGCTAATTCACGGGTTTATTATTTTACGCGCTACGTCGATGCAATCTTTGAACTTTCCAGCGGAGCCTGCCCGCTGCCTGCAGTCGATAAAGAAGACCCGGGGAAACTTCTTTGTCGACTCTGCTAAAGAGTAACTCGAGTTGACAACAGAGCGCGTTGTAAGCCAACACGTGACACCTGCGCGAACTGCGTGCGCGTTCGGTCGATCCAACCGGCAACCAACTCAACTCACAGCTGACGAAGAACAAAGATGCTCGGTGTGGAAACTAGTTGGAAGAAGAATTATTGCGATGTGATCATGTTTCTACGATCACAACGTATTGGATTGTTATTCCTTGGCTTAAATCTCCTTTCTTTCCTAGGCTTATTTTGCGACGAAAGCTTCAGCGCAGGCGATAGTGTGATAGGTTTTCCCACATGAGAGAGACACGTTTGCATTCTAGGCCTAGGCCTATTGCATTCTACTGCGTCGACCGTCGAGTCGACTGTTGATCGCTGGCTCAGGCTGCTGCATTCTTCCGCGAAAGTCTTTGTTGACAAGAATGTCTGTTGAGTGTTGATGAAAATGAGCGCGTGTACTGCGTGTTTTTGTAGGCTGAGAGGCTCGGCTCGAATAAGTTGAGCATAAAGCCATGCTCGGCTCGGCTCGAATAAATCAAGCCTAAAATCAAGCTCGGCTCGGCGCGAGCTCAAAACTGAAGCTCGAACACTACAGTTTAGTTAGGTCTCTTCGAACTCAAAGTGCGATGGTAGTATTCAAGTGAATGGTCTAATTAGTAATTATACATTCATTTCAATCACCACCAAAGAGAGAAACCGATTTAAAGTAAGTTTGCCAGAGCTGTACTCACCGACGCAGTAACACCCCCAGCGATAGCCATATTCCTCTTGTGTTTGTTGGAGTGCTCGTAGCGTGTGTACAGCTTTCGTCCCACCCACACGGGAATGCCGATGATCATAGCAGGTACGGCGATGCCGGCAACCAGACCGATGCCTACAGGAGCTCCCACTAGTGTGCCCAGCTGCCACAAGATCTTCTTCTTGCGAGACCAAGGCTTCTTGCCCCAGAACGTGCAGCCAGATGGACTGAAAGGAAGAAGAGCACGTTCAGTTCACGAGGTAGAACCACGGAAGAACGAGGCAAGCACGACAACTTGCACACCAGAGTGCGCCACGGATCTCCCGCTTTACTGCGCAGAGTATTTATTTGGCAAGTGGATCCCTAGGTAGATGTTTATGCCAGAGGTCTACTAAACAAAATAAACAACCTTGAGTCAAAGTTACAAAGTACTCTATCTATACCTATGTATAACGCATAGTTCTAGAGCTGTTTTATCATTCGAAAGTATGTTTAATACGAACATCAGAGAGATGCTTGGGGTGGAGTGGAGAAGTTAGGTGACAGGATGGGAAGGACACGGCTGAGATGGTTTGGGCATATGAAACGAATGAAGGAAGAGACGATGCCCAGGAGAATGTATGAGAAAAGGATTGAAGGAAGAAGAAGACTGGGGAGACCAAGGAAGAGATGGAAGGAGACCATACAACTAGCAAGAGACCTACATACTAGAGGAGAGAGCTGGGAGCATGTAGAAGAGACACGATTGTGGGAGGATAGAAAGAAGTGGAAGAATTCGGTTGTGAAACCCAAGCTGACCCTGCCAGAAGCAGGAAACAGCGATGGATAATGAATGATGACATAAGTACTGTAAACAAATGGCTAGATAGGGCTGACGTTGAGCTGGAAGAACTATCATCCTTAAAAAAATTATTGCTTTTTCTTCAAATCCTACACTACTATACTTGGTGCGCTAAAGAAATGGGGGTTATACCACCAGCACAGTGCACAGTATAATCTGTAGACCTAGACAAGTAAGATAATCAGTTGTTTAGGCGTAATAAATTTCACGCTTGAAAAAGAAAAAGTACGCTATGTCTCAAATGCCGGTAATTCTAGTGCTGTGCGGGTAGAGGTTCTAGCAATCGAGTCAGCTATAAATTGCATAGCTAGGGTTAATCACTAATCAGGTACTAGTGAAGAATCTTACAATGATAGGTATTTTCTCCCAAATGTATCTTTTATTGTCTTGATTTTCATCTGTTTGGCATATTGTACACCAACCCTCTACAGTCTACAAATCCAGCTCATGACAACTTGCATGGTGTGCATCAATATTGACTTGCAACGAGGTGAAACAGGTAAACCGGGGTCTGCCGCCGGAAGTCTTCTGCTGTAGGTGGAAATTGTTTTGGGGTTTGCATTATGTTTGATGGGCTAAAATGTATTCGACTTTGAGGTGATGATCTTCAAGGAGTTCATTCTCTTGTTAATGTAGCTGACTGTAAAGTAGGCCTAAGCTCACAATCTAGCACTGCACCTCTTATATCGATTATCAGCCAATTAGGCTTTGCACGCAAAGCTTCCCGCAGGCCGCACCACCGTAGTACCGGACCTCACATCAACAGTAGTAGGCTGTGACTGAATGACTAGCTCATATATAGCTAGCGGGGGTGTCATGGCCGATCTAATGTCAAATTATAATATATTAATAATTATATTATAAATTAGGTACGTAAAATTGCCACCCATATTGTTGTATCATGTGAAATACCAGAGGGTTGTTTTGTTGATGGATGAAAGGACTGAAGAGAGATCAAATTTGTGGATAAATGCAGTGTGGAGGAAGAATAGAGAGCGTATCTAGCCCTAGATTCCATGGCCTTAGGCCTACACATCGGACTCATAGTAAACTGTGAAATTCTTGGGCACGGCCGTGTGAATCTAAGCAATTAAATCTAGGCGCCTTACGCTTGGGCTGGTACTACGGTGGCGCTACGAGTGTGATAAAGTGGCAGTGCAAAACTCAATTATGAGAACTGAACTTTTGTGTCCTCCAAAATGCTGTTTTCCAGCTGCAATTTCAAGTACACCTCCTGAACTTTAGTCTATGGTTTCTTGAAGATATGCAAGGTCGCAATACTAGTTTTAATTTATTGTGAATTTATGATACACTAAATTAAATCCGAGAACACTCTAGGCCCTAGAATAACTGGACCTACGCCTACTCCGATTTCAACCAAGCACCACTGAGGTTTACGCGATTCTTGTCGAGTTTAATCATTGCAATACGTTATAAAACGCTTGATATCGGGGAATGTTGCACCTTGACGGGATCTAGAGTTGTCGGTGGATTCTAATCTTTCTCCCCATGTAATGTTGTATGACGTTTAAATCAAAATTTAGATTGGTCTAGTGTTTTTTCGCCTTGATTAGACGGCAAGGCAACTCTGTGTTACGAGCCTTGTTGCCTGTTGGCAGCCGGGAGCCTGACCTTGATGGTTATGTTTTTTTTGGCATAGGGTTGGTAGGCCATGGCCAGGGTGATACCGGATATGTGCATTAGTAATGAGTGCAAGTATATTGCAGTGCAGGCGCTGCGATTTAAATGCTAGACCGCAAAAATAGCACGGTCGCTTTTTGAGCAATCCGCGAGTGTAAATTGCTCAACTTGCGAGTTGGATCGACAGTGACAATTTGACTAACAGAACCACAGGGATAACATTTACTTCACTGGCATGCAAAAATGACATGTTTGTTACACTGAGCATAAACTAAATATTAACAAAGTTGTCGCTGATCGACTATTGTCGCACGAGTTAGTAAATCGACCCACAGGTCTTATGAAATCAGGTTGCAAATTAGAACTAAGAAAAAATAATTACCTATGATGGTCTAGCAAAAGAAATATTCTTCCATTTATATTTTATTCGAATCCAGGGTGAGCCATGGATGTTTTGTCTCCCGAGCACTAGAGTTGGGAGGGAAGCCCCCTTACTGGTTGTGCTGACGGTGTGGCTCAGTATGAATGGTGTTTGACAGTGGCGTCGGAACAGGGGGGGGGCAAGGGGGGCATTGCCCCCCCTAACCTTCAAGCCATGGGGGCATAGGTGGCAGATTTTAGAGTTGAAAAATCAAGATTTCTACTCTACGTTTTGGGAAAGCAACGTCCGATGATCATGTCAACCATTCATTTCCAGGAAGAAAAATAGCCGGAATGTTAGATTGGCTGTCGTACCCCATGCCTGAACCATCTATCCGACTATCTTTATAACCAGCCACCCGTCTTATTGTTATGTGCCGGTCACTCATTTCAGTGAGATTGGACACGCGACTCAGACTCACGTCTAATCCAATCCAAACATCCCTTTGAATGATTTGCTAGAGTTATTGGCAGACGCAAGTTGGGATTTGGTTCGCTCGTGTCGCATCGTTATGCGTTCTGTCATCTTTGGAGTGGTGTTGTGACTTTGATTATAGCGAAGTGGCAAGTGGGAAGATTATTTCTCTTAGAGTGTAAGTAGTGTAGTGTGAAGTGTAAAGTAAAGTGTAAGTGTGTGTTTAGTATTTCGTGTTTAATGGTGTAAAAGATTAAATTGATATCCTAATTTTAAATATGAAACGCACTAAACAGCCTTCAGTAAGAATGTTTTTTTAAGAAGAGGTAAAAGAAAGATATTTTTGCCTGTATGCTTCGTCATAACATAAAAAAATAATGTTGTAATTTATTAAAATGGTCCACTTCACGTAATTTTTTTAGTTTTTAGATCGCAAATATGTAAAACATCGTTTACAGAGTCCGAGTGCAGTTAAAACATGACGAAATAACTGTAGTACGTATAGGGAATTTTTTTTCGCCTTCGGCGAAAAGGCCCTCCAACGGCTGGGGCTTCGCCCCAGACACCAACTGTGGGTACCCTACAAAATCTTTAGTGGACTTGCCCAGGGCCGGATTAAAACATTTGGCGCCCCTAGGCTATAATTATTTAAGCACCCCCTGTATTGGCCCTATCTATACCTTAGCCTTTGTTAAATTAATGATTGAGTAATGCATACCACAACCTGCTCCTGCTCACCTGTATTTCTGCACACAATGTCTAAAGCTATATTAATTTTGTACTTTTGTGTGAATGGATGAATGAATGTTTCTTAAACTATTGCAGATTTGCATAAATCGATTCAAAATTCATAATTTGCATAACATTAATATACACCTAGAAAATTTTAACTTTGCAATAATGCTACCATAATGTATTTAATTTATTATTTCAATATTTTATATAATCATGTAATGTTCTCTTCATTATCAAATGTATTATTATTATTATTATTAGTATTAGGTTGGATGGAAGATAAGGCTTCACTAGCCTTAATCCCGCCTTACAATAAAGACCCTTATCTATCTATCTATCTAACAGTAATTTGTGATGACCCAATCTGCCCCGCCCCCCCCCCCCCCCTCTCCCTTCTTCACAAAAAAATAACAACGCTTAATATTTTAGAACTTCCGCATTGGTGACGACTAATATTATTTACAATTGTATTTTCTACACTGTATTTGTGGGTGGTTTTTGGGTAAAAAATTAACTGAAACTGCTAATTTTAGGAATGGATTCTAATTATTTTGCTTCGCGCACTGCCTTTTTGTTTTGAAGTTTTCTATTTTGAGCACCACTTAACTTTTTTATATGTTCCATGTTGTTCCACTGTTATCACTCACTGCATTTGCGAATAAGAATTATAATATTCAAACATAAAATCATAATAAACACTAAATCACTTTAATTAGTACGGTACTGTAAAGGTTTAAACACAATAATACAAATTAGAACAAATTAATTTGTGTGCAGAGCTTTAACCCGAAAGTAAAAAAGAACTTAGCACTTGCTCCGTTTACGAATACCCATTTTAATATTTTAATAAACGTGTTTGCCGCGCACAGAACTGACACGACTGTTTGGACTGAGTGATGTCTTGGCTTGGCCCTTGAGCTTGAGCTATGTCCTCTTTCCCCCCCCAAAATCAACTAGTTATTTGACTACTTTACACTCGAGTTAAAAAGTACTCCTCAACGACATTTATTTTAACTGTTGTAATAATTATTTTTACTCAAACTTAAAACATGTGAACAAGGCTTGGTGGTTTGAAAGAATGGATGAATGCTGCAGGTCAGTGTGCTGATCATGGGGGGAGAGGGGGGGGGGTCGCCGATTGGTGAGGTTTTTTCCTGTCATAAATTTATCGAGTGACTAATTCTATACAAAATACGTTTTGTCGAAGACCCAAATTCCTATTTAGTCATCGGTTTCAAAGAAAACAAACACCATAAAGTTCTAAAGTTCTCGCATAGGAATACCAACTACTTTTTAAAATTCATTTAGGCCGATGTTACAATAACATTTAGGAGACAAGGCAACTTTGTTGCGCGGAGCTCTCAGAGGGCGCAAGCGCCCTAGGCTACAGCCTAGTTAGCCTAATGGTTAATACGGGCCTGGACTTGCCCCCCTCAACTTTCAAAACGTTCCGACGCGCCTGGTGTTTGAAGTAACCTTGCTGATGATGACAACATGCATGCAGAATTTGCTTCTTGCGTGGCCCTACCACAGGTTTGGTTATGTGTTGTGAGTTTTGTTTGCATGTAGTTAGCTGATTTTTAGTGGCCACCATCTGCCTTATAAGTCCCAGAAGGACGAAACGCGTCGTGGATTAAGGTAAAAACTTTAAATTAGCTCAGTTGTCATCAGCAGGTGAAAAGTTTTTGTCACCCCCAGCCTTCCAGGCTGGGATTTATGTTTTCTTTGGTTTCTTTGGTTTCCCAACCTGTCAACCCTTCTCCAATCAAACCTAAGATTAAGTAGTCTAACATTTCTTTACTTTTGGGTCAATCCCAGATTATACCCAACCTGAGTTACAGGTACCACACAGCCCAAAGTAATTCAGAAGTACATCACAAGCAACTCAAGTACCTGAGGTAATGTAGATCACTAATCTCTTTCATGCACAGCCAGCAGAACTCAGCCCCACACACAGCGCACGTCATGTGGTTACAGGATCCGTCGTCCATCTTCACTATCAACACTTGACATCTCGGACAAGGTTTGATGTCGTCTCCTGAAACAAAATAATAATTAACAAACTTGTGCTGATAAACATCTAACTAGAGAATCTCTCACTATGTTGTCAGCAAGCCAACCACTCGTATTTTGAGGACCCGGGAAAAAAAGGTTAAGGTTGTAACAATACTTTTCTGCACAAATACCTATTATTGATTAGTTGAAATAGACGCCTATCATTTTCACTTCTCACGAGTGATTTCCAAGAAAAATACAATTTCAAAGCATGTTTGAACAATCACATGAACAGTTTTATATGAGATTAAAAATTCACAGAATCCCACAATGAGCACTATATCTGATATCACATTGAATGACTGTGATGAATGATGATAGGTAAAAAATTATTCTTGAATTTGTTTTAAAGCAGTTAGGGAGACCTCTTAAAGCTCTCCCTCAAAAGCTCAAGGGTCAATCACGGAAATTAGAACCATGGACGTGTACAACCATTTACACACATGCTGAAATACACGTGTCTATTATGTGACGTGAACTTACGATGTTGCGAGTCCTGGCTGAAGCTGACGGAAGATGACCGTACGTTGGGCGACCGCTGGGCCCGGGCCGCGTCGCACGTCTGGTTCGGGTGCCACTCGGCCTTGCAGTGGTAACAGAAGAAGGCGTCACAGCCGGGCCGCTCGCAGCGGATCTTAGGGCAGCTGGCACAGCCGGTCGCGATCACAGCGAAGCTACAGTCGGGCGCCGGGCACCACCGCGTGTCCGGATCCACCGCAAGAACCCGTCTCACCATGAAGTCTTCGTACTTCTCGTATTGAGCTTTATCGTTTAGGACCATGCGGATATCTGGAGCAGGAAATAAGAGATCGTCAATTATTCTGTACCTGGCAAAAATGTGTTGGAAATCATCATCATTATAATTATGACGAGACCACAGAATACAAAATTAAAATACCATAACATAATAATACACACTAATTGTGTGCATTTTGGCTGCCTTCTTCAGGTGCAAGGTTACATTAACCTCATGTTGAAAAAAGGCAGCAAATGCTGAAAAAGTATCACCCAATTTCTGAGAATGTAGTTGTGTTTAATTAAACCGTGTATTGTTAGGTTGTGTTATTTTATCTGGTTAATAAGTCCTAATCTCCATTATAAGTTATGGTGGACATGTCCAATATTTTGGTAGGCCCTACATGCCATATCTCATTCCTACCAAGCTAAGGATTTTTAAGTGCAAATCTTAGAGTATTAACTAATTATGCATGTGCTGCTACTAGAGCCCCATTGTAAGTACTTTTATTATTTTGAATTTCATTTTAGAAGTAGTTTATTTTGGGTTTCTTGGGTAGAGCTTACAATCTGGCGATTTATCAATCTTTACACAATATTTTTGGACAAGCGGTAGGGCATATGACAATTTCTATTTTGTGGATATAAATTATTGTACCTATACAAAAATACAAAATCTCCTAATTTGTAATTTATAAATGTAATCTGTCATCTTCTGTAGAGCCCCGCATTTTTCGTAAATGGTGGTATAATAGCTATAACAACGAAATTGGTATAAATTCTGTTTTTATACCGAAATTGGGGTAAATTCAGTTTTTATACCGATATTAGGGCGAAAAAATGTATACTAGGAAAACGCTTAAGTCCCGCCGCGTTGTTGGATGAGCGTAATTGGTGCATTGAGCTGCCAGGTGTTACGCGGATTTTCTGTTGTTCTGTGAAAAAAATATTACTTAGTCGAAGATTTTTTTAAATTAAATTAAATAAAATAAAAAATTAACTTAATTTTTTTAATAAGTCGTAATTTAAAAAAATAAAAAATCGTAAAATTGCAATTTTCATAAGAAATAATTATTCAATTGCGCTCAAATTTAACACGAGTATATTAATTCATAAAATTAAGGTTCTGTAAAAAAATCATTACAATAGGATAAAGCATGTAGGTGTTATAAGTCAAAGAATTGTTTAAAAAAAAAAAAAAAAAAACGTAAAATTTCGATTTTCATGAGAAATAATTTTTCGATTGCGCTCAAATTTCACACGAATATCTTAATTCATAAAATTAAGGTTCTGTGAAAAAATCATTACAATCGGATAAAGCGGGTAGGTGTTATAAGTTCAAGAAATTTTTAAAAAATCAAACAAATCGTAAAATTGTGTTTTTTATAAGAAAAAATTTCCCGATTGCACTCAAAAACGTGGCAGTTCTAAGTTCAGAGATTTCGAAGGCCTCCATAAAATTTCATCGCAATCGGAGTATCGGTTTAGCCGGAATCGTGTTAACAAACACACAAAAATACAAAAAACAAAGAAAAAAAAAACATTCCGGATTTTTTTCTCCAGTGTAGTGAAATGAAATCTTTGCTTCCCTCACTAGGATCATCCAATTATTCACCAAAACCTCAATTTAATGTTAACACTAGAGGTGAAATTACGAGGGATGATACCTTGTACCAATGCTTGTACCAATGCTTGTACAAAACATTTGCAATAGTACAACTAAAGAAATTTAAATTACATCACATTTTGGCTAATTAGAAAATTTTTACTGATCAAATTTGCATTTTTGACTGACATAACCTGCAATCCCTGCATCAATTATTGTAAGGCCGGTTCTATTGATGAATTATAATGAAGTGTTGCTTTTAACAGGTGATATTTGACCAAAATGTATACTTTATTTATCGAAATTGCCTAGTTTTCTCCATTTTTAACACAAAATTAGAAATTTAATGACGAAATTCATCAATTTTTTTCAACATTTAAATCTTACCCCTAATAACTGGTAATCTACAAAAATGTAAAAAGTGTTTTAATGCACCCCCCTCTCCCCTACTCTGTGTAAGAGTTTTAATATATATTTTTTTTTTATTTACCGAAATGTTGTGTTTTTATTCACCGAAATCAACTACTTTACCCCCTTTTTTAACCCGAAATTATCAATTTTATATGACGAAATTTGAGAATTTTATTTACCCTAAATTCTTGGCCCTACTTATAGGCCAACAACAGGCGATTCCCATGTATTTCAGTTGGTTAAATTTGACATTTTCTGGTTTACATGTTATGACATAACAAAATTAATATCCTCTACCGTTTGCTTATGGTGGTACTTGCAAATTTCACGGGGCTCTAGTTGCAGCATATTAATATTATAGATAATCTCCTAGCCTTACCCTGCACTGATAGTAACTAAGATCAGTATTTACATGTCCTTACAGGTCAATATAAAAAACATATAAGTTCAAACAATTTTAAACTCAT